>JBBGZY010003412.1:52500-136408 GCA_037952925.1 Lithobates clamitans | reverse complement strand
AGTAGTAATAGTGTAGTAGTAGTAGTGTAGTATTAGTTGTAGTAGTATTATTAGTAGTAATGTAGTAGTAGTGTAGTAGGAGTAGTAAAGTAGGAGTAGCGTAGTAGGTTAGTAGTAGTGTAGTAGTAATAGTAGTGTAGTAGTAGTGTAGTAGTAGTAATAGTAGTAGTACAGTAGCAATAGTTGTAGTGTAGTAGTGTAGTAGTAGTATTAGTAGTAATGTAATAGTAATAATACTAGTAGTAATGTAGTAGTGTAGTAGGGTACAGTAGTAGTGGTTTAGTAGTAATAGTAGTAGTACAGTAGCAATAGTATTAGTGTACTAGTAGTATTAGTTGTAGTGTAGTGGCAGTAGTGTAGTAGGAGTAGAGCAGTAGTGTAGTAGTAATGTCTCTTTTGATATCTACATAGTTAGTAAGGTTGAAGAAAGACACCAGTCCATCCAGTTCAACCTGAGTGAGTACACCCTCACATCAGTCCCTACCCAGGGCGAGTTTTTTTTTTTTGTTGAGCCAATTAACCTACCAGCATGTCTTTGGAGTGTGGGAGGAAACCGGAGTACCCGAAGGAAACCCACACAGGCACAGGGAGAACATGCAAATTGACTCGGTCACAGCTCGAATTGGTAAATACGTGGACCACTATTTACAACCACTGGTTAGATCTACCGCTTTGTATTTAAAGGATACGAGGGACACCATCAAACTCTTAGAATCCACGCCTTTCAAAAAAGGGATGCTCCTTGCCACAGCCGATGTGGCAGCACTATATACGTGCATACCCCATCGGCTTGGTTTTGAAGCGGTCGAGAGTTTTTTGTCTAGGGATTCCCAACTTCCCCTCCTACAGCGTAACTTTATTATGCAACTGTTGCATTTTGCCACTCGGTACAATTACTTCTGGTTTCAGAACCAGTTCTTCCTACAGAAGAGAGGCGTGGCTATGGGCGATAAATTCGCGCCCAGTCTCGCCAATCTTTTTATGGCGCAGTGGGAGGAGGATGTCGTCTATGTTGACCGTAAGCCGGAGTTAGTCCTCTGGGCCAGGTACATAGACGACATCCTCTTCCTATGGGATGGAGATCGCCAGTCCCTGGATGACTATATGACCATCCTGAATTCTAATGATAGGGGTATCTCCCTAAGCTATGAGGCCAGCTCCTCCCATGTTCATTTCCTTGATTTAGAGATTATGGCCATGGAGGACCACTTGGAATTCAAAACCTATTTCAAATCCACCGACCGGAATGGGTACATTCCGGTCGAGAGTTGCCATCAAGAACAATGGCTTAAAGCAATCCCACGTGGCCAATTCCTAAGGCTACGTCGCAACTGTAGCAAAACATCCGATTTTTTAGTCCAATCACAGTTGCTCAAGAAAAGATTTCTTGAAAAGGGTTATGGTCTAGACCATTTGGATGAGGAGATTAATGCCGTCTTGGCTGTGGAGCGAACGGCCACATTGACGGAGCGTCCCAAAAATACCTCAGACTCTAGTTTTAAGTGGGCTTTCACTACCACACATTCTATACAGTCTAAACAGGTCAAAAAAATCCTTAAGAAACATTGGAGGGTGCTTTTGAATGATAGACTATTGGGTCCCGTTCTTCCCGAACGAGCACCAGTGATTTTTAGAGGTGCACGATCCATTCAGGGGCAGATTGCCCCTAATGTTATCGATCCACCCAAAAAGATATCCTTCTTCCAAGACTGCAAGGGTTTTTACCCTTGCCGTAAGTGCAACGTATGGCATCACAACAGTGCAGGCAGACAAAAGCTACTGACCTTTACATCCACAGTAACGTCTCGTGTATATCACATGAAGGAGTTTGCCACATGTGCATCTCAATATATTGTTTGATAACATGTCCTTGTCATAAACAATATGTCGGACGTACCATCAGGACCTTCTCCATTTGTGTCAATGAGCATATCACCGGCATTAAGGGGGGAAAGAGCAAACATTCGGTACCGAGACACTATTTGCAACATCATAATAGAGACCCTTCAGGCACCCTCTTCCAGGTCATAGACAGATTTGTCCCACACTGGAGGGGTGAATCGCGATCACGTGGCGTATCACGCCTCGAAACCTACTGGATCTACGAGTTGAGGTCCTTCTTTCTGTTTGGGATGAACGTCGAGTGGGACCTCAACTTGTTTATCAATACATCCTAGTAGTCATGTATTTTTCATGTACGATTTTTCCATTTCTGCTTGTTCATTTTTTATGTCCCTTTAAGGTATGGGTGTTCCATTTGCCCCCCCCCCCTTTTTTTTTTTGCTGATTCATTATTGCGTTATTATCAGTGTCTTTTTTCATTTATTTCTTTTCCTTTACAATACCAATTTGTTCCATGTTTTTATTTTCTAATTTTCCAATCTTATACATTTTATTTTTATTCAATTCAATATATTGATTATTTGTAATAGATTACCTAACAGCCATGTTAATATTTTTATAATTTTTTCTTTCATTGCTATGTATATTTTGTATGTACTGGTATAGATCTATTTGGTACATCTTGTGTCTGATTTAGGTAATGCTGCTTAGTATTGTTCAGTAATGTTTATTTTCTGTTTTGGTTTATCACCACTTGCTAGCACTATTTCACTTTAGTGCTGCCATCTAGTGTTTGCTATTATTATTGTTGATTTTCACATTGATGTTTTTAGCCATGTGACAGCACCAGATCCGATCATGTGATCGGGACTTGAGCTGAGGAGATTCGGTTTCCGTGACTACCCTCTTCCATCCTGTGCACCTTTTGGTGGTTGTTGATTGGGTCAGGGAGCCGGGACACCGCCCCTTCACACCACATCACATGACCAGGAAGTGATGCATTACCAGGAAGTGATGCATTACCAGGAAGTGATGTCCACTATTGTTTGACCAGGAAGTGATGCATTACCAGGAAGTGATGTCTACTATTGTTTGCCATGCGGTGGGGAGGTCTCCAGGCATCAGTCTCACTATTAGACTGCGCTATTGGGTCCTACACTCACCGGCGGTTTTATTTATGATTCTGATTGGTCTAGCGATCAACAGGATCCAGTTCCTGATTACTTGACCTTTGTAGCTCCACTGTGATTGGCTATAGGGGTTATCTAATTGGATTAGATATTTATATATAGGAGCAGCGTGAAGGGAGAAGCTCATGCCCCTGTTGACCCCCTTGGTCGAAACGCGTCGTGCGATCTCCCCTTCCTTACGCTGCTTAGATTTTATTTTAATTGTGATCACTTTTATCCATTTTTTTGTATGGTATTTTTAGAAATAAAAATCCCTGGTTTACCTGCACTATGCAGAAGCTTTTTATTTTTTATTTGCATATTATCCCGATGCAAGAAACTGCCTTCCAGTAGCCCTACTTCCATCACGGGGTCTGGATCAAATCTGTCCCCGGCTTCTCCTTGGAACACATCCTTGAGGTCTATTGGCTGATATCCAGTTGGCGGCCCTTCCTGATGCTTCTTCACCCCACCAGAGAAGTCGAGAAGTGCGACAGAGGTTCCACCGTTCCGGATATCGTTTTCCAGCCTAGGTTTGGCTCCATGCACCATTGACTCCATGTCATACGACAGTGGAGTCCACGTCATCTGGTAAGAGTACCCATCTTATCTTACTTCCTGATGTTTTCATTCTGATGCCCCATATCGAGATGTTGGTTTACAGCTACGGAAGTTCTGTACCCCGTTGTTGACTCACAGTCACAGATCCACATCGTGCACCATTGACTTTATTTTCTAGTTTCACATCATTTTTTGGTCCATACCAAATCATCCATTTACCATATGTGGACACTTTATACTGTGTTTGTTCATTTCATTTCACTTATGGTTTTTGCACATATGCTTTACTGTTCAGTACAGCATCTCTTACTTAATTGTTTCACTACACCCTAACTTCCCAATATTTCTTAGCGCTGCATTTTTTTCCCAGTTACCAGTTATTGTTTGTCACAATGTATGCAGCTGCTGGCTCACATATATTTTATTTTTGCTATTAGAGCGCAGTGTTTTCATATTCTCGTGGATAACACGTTGGCTGACGCCTTGTCTCGTTTCCAGTGGGACAAATTCCGGGATTTGGCTCCGGCAGTGGACCGGCAGGGTGTTCGGTGTCCCCGATGGCTGTGGTCGATCGTTTTGGAGCCCTCGCAAGATGGATAAGGGGATCGGTGAGTGGGTCCACATGGGGGGCTTACGAAAAAGTCTGGAACGAATGGTGGGCGCTTGTCAGGCAGGTCGGAGTGGACCCTGGAGCTGAAGAGGTAAGGTTGCTAGTTGTCTATTTTGTCTCCAGAAATCTGGAGCAAGGGGTGTCGGTTTCAGCGATGGACCACAAGCTCGCAGGTCTGGCATTTTTGTTCAAGTTCCAGGGTGGGGCGGATTATACAAAGGATTTCTGTGTGCGACAAGCAATGAAAGGCTATCGTCGGTCGCGGAAAGTTAGGGATAGTAGGAGGCCAGTGACTTTTGGCAACCTGTAAGTTTTATCCGATCAGTTGGGTGCAGTATGCACGTCGGCATACGAGGTGTCCTTATTTCAGGCAGCGTTTTCGCTGGCCTTTTTTTGGTGCCTTCAGGATAAGCGAACTGGTTATCCCTTCTAGGAGGGTTCCGGGGGGGTTTGGGGGTACAGCGTTGAGGTATTGCTGAGACGGTCAAAAACGGACCAGAGTGGTAAAGGGGTTAAGGTGCAGCTATATCAGATGCCGGACTCTCCGGTGTGCCCCGTGAGCGCTGTAAGGGATTTCTTGGGAGTTCGCCTGTTAGGGGAGGGGGTATTGTTGATCCACAATGATGGGTCACCTTTGTCAAAATTTCAGTTCATGGCGGTTTTCAGAAAATGCTTGAAGGCTGCGGGTCTGGATTGCACGCATTATGCTTCGCACTCCTTCCCCATTGGAGCGGCCACAGAGGCTCCTCGATGTGGGTTGGATAAAGCTGCTGTTAAGCGGATTGGCCGTTGGAAGTCACAGAGATTTCGTACCTACGTGCGGCCGCACTTGGTGGTCGAGTAGAGAGCGGCCCACTAATTGACTTTGAAGAGGATGATGGGTACTTAAGGGGATTGCTCAAAGTTTATGGGTTTTGGTGGTCAGCTGTTATGTGACATTGGTTATCTGTGATTTTTCTTCCTTTCTTTCACATGGAATCCAGAGGGGTCTCGCATGGATATTGGGCCACTCTTATGTGTTTTGGGGGGCAAGGCGGGCTGACATGAGACCTAATGGGAGGCAATTGGGGATTTCCAGGGATGAGGCATGTATACGCTGGTTAGGTAGGCCAGGAATGCAATAGGCTAGGGTATTGCCTGAGGTGCAGCATTTTGCGCGCCTTGACAGACCACCTGATGTGTTGGTGCTTCACGACGGTGGTAATGACCTGGGGGGTCGTCCCATCCGGGAGCTTATCAAGGATGTTAAGATTGATTTCTTACGCTTCAGAACTTCCTTCCCTGAGATGTTGATCATTTGGTCCGATATTGTGGCCAGGACAACTTGGAGGTTGGCAAGGTCTGTGGACCGCCTAAATAAAGCCAGGATTAAGGTTAACAAAAGGGTGGGCCAATTCGTGATACGGACCGGAGGTTTTGTGGTCCGCCACTGGGAGTTGGAGAGTGATGTTGGGCTGTACCTGCGAAGGGACGGGGTTCACCTGTCTGAAGTAGGAATTGATCTCTGGTCCCTGGAGGAGGGGATTCAGAGGGCGTTGAGAGTGTGGAGGGGCTCCCAAGGGTAAGGGGGTCACCCTTGTTAGCTGTGGAGGTGGTGGTGGTCTTTGATGGTGGTAACTAACCCAGGAGATGGAAATGTGGGGGACTCAGTGGTTATGGGCCCCTCTTGGTGTGTACAGTTAACACGGATTATCTGAAGATGGTAATGGTGACACTGCGGGTAACGGGTTGACTTTGGGCCGGTGTTATCACAGCCGTAGGCCTATTACGGTAGAAGGCCCGCAGTGTAGAAGTGGAACAGAATTTATGTTGGGAAGTGCCGTCATAGACCACCGGGGGGAGAAACTGACATTTGAGTTTTGTTACGTTTAAAATGTTATATATATATATATATATATATATATATATATATATATATATATACCGTATTTATCTGCGTATAACACGCACTTTTTTCCCCTTAAAATCAGGGGAAAATCGTGGGTGCGTGTTATACGCGATCCCCGGTATTTTGTGATCTATCGGAGCGATCGCCAACATTCACATAGCGTGTATTTTTAAATATGGCGCCGCGGAGTTCGGAGGGACTCGGCGGTGCTCGTTCAGCTGAGAGAACACAGTGACTGGGCGGAGCCGAGATACACATAGCCGAGGGTTCTCGGCTCTTCTCTGCGCCGTTCACAGTCCCGCCCAGTCCCGCCATTGGACCTGTGTTATGTCCATCATAGGGACTGGGAAAGACTGTGAACGGCGCCGAGAAGAGCCGAGAACCCTCAGCTATGTTATCTCAGCTCCGCCCAGTCACTGTGTTCTCGGCGGCGCTCGTTCAGCGCCGCCGAGTCCCTCCGAACTCCGCGGCGCCATATTTAAAACTACACACTAAACTTGTGTATGTCGGCGGCGATCATGTAATGTACACTGGGGACAAGGCTGCACTGACCACTGGGGACAAAGCTGCACTGGGGCAATGCTGCACTGGGGCAATTCTGCACTGGGGCAAGGCTGCACTGGGGCAAGGCTGCACTGACAATTCTGCACTGGGGCAAAGCTGCACTGACAAGGCTGCACTGGGGCAAAGCTGCACTGACAATTCTGCACTGGGGCAAAGCTGCACTGACAAGGCTGCACTGGGGCAAAGCTGCACTGACAAGGCTGCAGATGGACATGATAACGCTGCATTGATGGTCATTTAAATGTAAGTTTTTTTTTTTCCTTAAACTTCCCTCCTAGGGGGCGTGGCCGGATGTGAAGGAGAGAGGACGTGCTGCGGCTGAGCTCCGCTCTCACATAGATCCTGATACTTATCCTGGCTCGAAAATCACACTTACCTCCACCTAATCCGGCACCCTGGGGTCCACGAGGTCCAAGAGGTCCCGCAGCACTAAACGGACCCCCCCCGCCAACACCGGGTAAGACCCGTTCGTCATCCGCGGCCTATACCCGCTCCTCGGCCGCCGCCATCTTGTCCACGAGGCCTCCTGTCTTCACAATGTTGGCCGGTACACAGACACAGACCCTCTCTGAGCTGTCTGCAGCTCAAGCAGCATCACATGCAGAGCTTTTGGCTGCTATAAAAACGGGCAATGACTCTGTCATGGTCAAGATAGACCATCTAGTCACAGATGTCAGCCTTATAAGGCATGACATGGACAAATTTAGGTCCCGGTTCGCTGAGGCTGAAGGCCGCATCTCCCAGCTAGAGGATGATACCAGAGCCGACTCCCGGGACCTCCGTGCCCTGCAATTGCAAGTGAAGGCCCTGCAAGAAAAGTCCATAGACACTGAGAACAGACTGAGGAGGAACAATATTCATGTCATAGGTCTCCCTGAGAGAGCAGAGGGGTCTAAACCGGCTGAATTTGCAGAATCCTTCCTCCTCTCTCTCCTGGATATCCCTGCCATGCCTCCTACATATGTAGTGGAGAGGGCCCACAGGGTTCCCCTTGCTCCCCCTGTACCTGGAGCCCCGCCGAGACCATTCCTCCTCAGGCTCCTGAATTACAGGGACCGGGATAAACTGCTCGCTGCAGCCAGGGAGAAGCAAGAATTGTGCTTCAACAATGCAAAAATAATGCTTTTTCCCGACTATTCCCCAGAGATACAGCAGAGACGTCGTTCGTTCACGGAAGCAAGACGACGCCTGAGAGACAAAGGGTTAAAATTCAGCTTACTTTACCCTAGCAAGCTTCGTGTGATTGATGGCGAAAGAGCTCACTTCTTCATGGATCCTGAGGCAGCTCTTTCCTGGCTGGATGGTCGTGGCTGAATGGCAGCTCTGTATCCCCAGGTACTGTGACTTGGCTTAATTAACCTGCAAGTTCCAATCCTCCTATTTTCTTCCCTTCCACTTGGATTTTTCATCAATAATTTTTACTTACCCTCGGGGTCATGTTATCCGCTGCGGATCTCCGTTCTTTTAAAATTCTCAAAGATCACGTTGAAATCCTGATCTCATATCCATTGCATGGCAAGCTGATCCCATACGGGGGTTTTTTTGTTTTTTTTTTCATTGGACTTTTATTTTCCTCCCTCCCCCCCTTTTTTTTCTTATGTCCCCTATTTCATTTCACAGCTCCAGTTTTGATAAATCATTCGCCATGTGTGTGAATTGAGCATTATATTGAGAGCCGGACTGCTCGCCCTCCAGTTGAGCGAACTATACAAACTTCCCCAACAGGATCTCCAAGCAAAAAAACACCTACCTGCCCTCCTGTACCCCCCCTCCATCTGCCCCCGGTTGAGGGTGGTCTGTCGCCCACGGTTGGGGGAGTGAAGTGGGTTCCTACCCCCCCCTTACAAGATCACGGACTGGTCTGCAGTAAAATATTGCAGAGTGATAACCCTATCTAAGGGTACACCTACAGTTAGAAGTTGTTTTTTTCTTTTTTGGGTAAAACTATTCCCGCTCTCCTCCCCGGTTTTATTTTTCTGTTTCTTCTGGAGAGGAGATGGGAATTAGTAGGATAAGCACTCAGTGCTTGGGTCGTTTATGTTTTAGTTTGTTGTTTTTACTGTTAGTTGCTAAATGGTTGCTGCAGTGCTCAATTACTACCGCCACACGGTGTGGTTACTCAGGGATTTTGCTGTCTGTGAGTTGCTCTCCCATATGCCCCCCCCCATCATCCTGTTCTACATCGGTTCCCCTTCTACATATGGCTACCTCCCTAACTGAAAAATTTACTGTCCTCTCATGGAACATCAGAGGCGTGAATTCCAAATTCAAGCGCGCACTATTAACCAAATACCTGAAACTCCACTCCCCTCCTATTATTCTTCTCCAAGAGACTCATCTCACAGGCAGCAAGGTCCTGACCCTTAAAAAACCCTGGATACAAAGGTCCGTGCATGCTACATACTCCTCCTATGCAAGGGGGGTCTCAATACTAATTGCCAAGAAATTTCCATGTACAATTGAGGAAGTATGCACGGACCCCCAGGGTAAATTTGTTATTTTGGTGTTCAGACATTGGTCTCAGAGATATATTGTGATAAATACTTACATACCTCCACCCTTTTCTCCAAGCCTTCTCTATTCAGTCCTGGAAAAAGCAGCCCCCTTTTGCCCGGGGAAACTTTTGATAATGGGGGATTTCAATGCTATTCTCTCCCCAGATATGGATAGACCTGCCCCTCCTAAAAGCCACAACTCTGACTTACTCTCCTGGGCACAGGCAATGGGCTTGGAGGAGATATGGAGATGGAGACACCCTGCCCTTAGGGCTTACTCGTGCTTCTCGGCTTCCCACAAAACTGCCTCAAGAATAGACTTGGCTTTCTCCAACCAATCGCTGCTAGCAGACGTAGTGGAGGCCTCCTACCTTCCCAGTGGCTTATCCGATCATAGCCCTCTGGTTGTGGAGTTCCGCTCGTCTGCATGTCGTGATGCGGTTTTGTGGAGGCTGGGAACACAGTGGATCTCTCACCCCGAGGTGGCTGACATTATTCCTTCCCGGGTTGGTAGATTTTTGGGACCACAATAGGGAATCTTCATCTCCGCAAATAGTATGGGACACATTCAAGGCCTATGCCAGAGGCCTATACATTTCCACCATAGCCAGTGTCAAGAAACAGCAGGGTCATCAAACTCAGCTACTCCAACAGTCAGTTGATGACCAGAGTGCAGTGTTTAGTGCAGACCCCTCGCCCTCCCACTTTGATTCGCTTAATGCAGCTCAGAGTGCATTAAACCTACATATGTCAGAGGTCACCAGGCTAGACATACACAAAGGTAGACAACGGTTCTTTGAGCAAGGGGACAAGAACGGTCGGTTCTTGGCCATGATGGCCATGATGGCTCAACATGACCATCCACTCACAGTTGTCTCCAGTCTACGTTCCTCAGAGGGAGACGTAGTGACGTCCCAGTCTGCAATATTGGAAGCTTTCGGTGCTTTTTATGGGAGGCTCTATAACTCCTCTCTCCCCTCCGATTTCCGACCCGAGTCACTACAGGACCTCTTGGATCCGCTGGCTCTCGGTTGGCTCTCGGACGGGGAAAGACAGTCACTGGTCCAGCCTTTTACGGCACTGGAGGTGTTAAATGTTATCCGCTCCTTCCCCACCGGTAAAGCACCAGGGCCAGACGGACTCCCAATTGATTTCTATCGAACTCACTGCGAGCTGCTGGCACCCATTCTAGCCCAGCTGTATACTACCTGCTTGTCCAAGGGTGATTTACCTCCATCAATGCACCAGGCATACTTGACCCTAATTCATAAGCCCCCCAAGGACCCGGAGCTATGTGCATCATACAGACCGATCGCATTATTGAATAACGATCTTAAAATTCTAACCAAACTCCTAGCCTCTCGTCTTTATCCATTGTTGCCATCAGTAATTGATCCCGACCAAACAGGTTTTATGCCCAAGAGGTCTACTGATGTAAATCTCAGAAGACTTTTCACAAATATCCATGCCCAGCATTGTAATTCGGGGACAAGGGCCATTGCTCTATTGGACATAGAAAAAGCTTTCGATACAGTGGAGTGGCCCTTTCTCTGGGAAACTCTCCGGAGGATGGGCTTTCCACTAAAGTTCATTTCGTGGTTACAGACGATATATAAGTGCCCCACCTCTTCGATACGTCTTGGCTCTAGTCTGTCATCTCCCTTCAGACTGTTTAGGGGAACTAGACAGGGCTGCCCTCTCTCCCCGGCCTTGTTTGCCATAGCCATTGAGCCAGTTGCTGAAGCCCTGCGTACATCGCCCCATATCAAGGGGCTGCGTATTGGCTTGCTGGAGGAGAGGGTAGCCCTGTACGCAGACGACATGGTCCTTTTCCTTGCAGATGCTGGTCCGTCGCTCCAAGGAGCACTTTCAGTCCTAGACACATTCGCCGAGGTTACGGGTTTGAGAGTTAATTGGTCAAAATCCACCCTATTTCCAATAGATCAGGAGGCTAAGAACACCTCTCCCCCTGACTGCCCGTTAAGATGGGTAGACACCTTCAAATATCTTGGGGTTCAGGTCTCATCTCATGCCCAAGATTTCATTAAACTAAATCTCGACCCAGTGCTGGATGATATGAGACCTAAACTCAAATCATGAAACAATTTACCTCTATCAGTCTGGGGTAGAGTGAATCTCCTCAAGATGAAAATTATTCCCAAATTCACCTACCTTTTTCGTCACTCCCCGCAGTGGATCCCCAAATCATTCTTAACCAAACTTAACCAAAAATTCTCGGATTTCTTGTGGGGCCCCACCCCACCTAGATACAAACTGTCTACCTTGATGAGGCCAACATCTCAGGGCGGCATGGCTTTCCCGGACTGCTATAAATATTTCTTAGCCTCACAATTAGTCACGGTGGTCTGGTGGTTAGTCCCTGACAAAACCAACGCGGCCTCAGCCTTGGAAGCTACAGTGGTGGGTTCCTGGGAGACCCTCCAGCTTTTAATACATAGAGGTCCACGCGCCCCACACCCACTAACCCCATCCATGCACACCACCCTGCGTGCATGGCGGACGGGTCTTAATATTGGAAAACACAAACACTCTGAACCCTCCCCCAACGCCCCATTATGGTCAAACCCCAATCTACCACATTTACTTAAACTCCCAGACCCCCAAATATGGACTAAATACGGCATCAAATTAATATCACATGTTATATCACAGTCTTCGTTGATTCCTTTTGACCAGCTATCCGTAATGTATAACTTACCGAAACACTACCAGTTCCGCTATTCTCAATTGGCACAAGCATTTGCTGCCCAATTTCCTCACTCCTCTTGCACCCTGACTCAATCCGAGCTGGAAAAGACGCTCCGATACGGCTGCGCTGAAAAACCTACTTCGCGTTTGTACGCGCATCTGATCTTTGTGTCTTTGCCACCTCTAGATGGACTCTGGTCCCGTTGGCAACGCGATATCCCTGCGTTGGATGACGATGACTTGGATGACGTCTGGGATTTCCCCTTCAGGTCACTCGTTTCCATAAGAGACAGAGTAGTACAATTTAAAATTGTCCATAGGGCCTATTTTACCCCACATAGATTACACCTGATGAACCCTCAGCATTCTCCGGAATGTTGGAGATGTGGCATATCTCCAGGGGACTTCGCACACATCTTCTGGCACTGTCCAAGATTACAACAATACTGGAGAGAGGTACTAGATCTTACTAACAAGGTGGCCTCAACCAACCTTTCTCCGCTGATGGAGATATGTATACTGGGCTTGTTAGAAAATGTTGTTCCTACCATAGCCAAACGCACTCTGATCAGTCTACTACTCTTCTATGCCAGGTAAAATATCGCAATGCAGTGGAAAAAATCTAACCCTCCATCAATTACGCAGTGGAAACATCTAGTTAATGGGAACCTCCCGCTATACAAAGACACATATGCTAACAGAGGTTGTCCTTTGAAATTTGACAAAGTCTGGCGTAAATGGATGGAAAAAATGAATATCACTCAATAAACATAGATTTACAGTAATTTTCAGGTCAAAATACTGATTAGAAATAGCGTGCTACTAGACCCAACTGTCTGCAATTCCAGGATTGTATTTCTTACGGTATTTAACTGACCACTTCCTGCTGAGGAGGACCATTTGTATACCCATATTACTGCTATGTAACCTGGCAACTCACGCTGTCGGAAGCTTTGTTTAACCAGATGTGGTGTTGATGTACTGTAGCAAATAAGTGTTACTGTTTGTTTGTCTCAAAATCTTAATAAAAATATATTTAAAAAAAAAAAAAAAACTTCCCTCCTAAAAGTTTTTCTCCTTAAAATTCCCTCCTAAACTTGGGGTGCGTGTTATACGCCGGCGCGTGTTACACGCCGATAAATACGGTATATTTATTTTATATATATTTTATATTGCTTAATAAAAAAGGCTGCTATGGCCAGTTTTGCTCCAACAAAGTGTGGTTTTGTCATTATTGGTAAGGTTAAAGGGGAGTTTAAGGTTGGAGCATAATAAATGGCGGCAGTCAGTAAAAGGGGAGGTGTGTATCTTATATACACTGGTCAAGTCTCACTGACTTCTGTTTCCACCTAAATAACAAAGATAAAAATCTAAATCTCACCTGGGAGATAAACGATGAAGAAATCCACTTGTTGGACTGATAAAGAAAGAAGACAGAAGTGAGACCCCCCAGACCTATTCCAAGCCTGGAGACAGGAAGAGCTACTTACCTTTATAGAGCTGCCATTATACACCCTGGATGGACAACCTACCAAAAGGACAATTCATTAGAAGAAGACATAATTACATAGTTACATAGTAGGTGAGGTTGAAAAAAGACACAAGGCCATCAAGTCCAACCTATGTGTGTGATTATGTGTCAGTATCACATTACATATCCCTGTATGTTGTGGTCATTCAGGTGATTATCTAATAGTTTCTTGAAGCTATCAATGCTCCTCGCTGAGACCACCGCCTGTGGAAGGGAATTCCACATCCTTGCCGCTCTTACAGTAAAGAACCCTCTACATAGTTTAAGGTTAAACCTCTTTTCTTCTAATTTTAATGAGTGGCCACGAGTCTTGTTAAACCCTCTTCTGCGAAAAAGTTTTCTCCCTATTGTGGGGTCACCAGTCCGGTATTTGTATATTGAAATCATATCCCCTCTCAAGCGTCTCTTCTCCAGAGAGAATAGGTTCAGAGCTCACAACCTTTCCTCATAACTAAGATCCTCCAGACCCTTTATTATCTTTGTTGCCCTTCTTTGTAGTCGCTCCATTTCCAGTACATCCTTCCTGAGGACTGGTGCCCAGAACTGGACAGCATACTCCAGGTGCGGCCGGACCAGAGTCTTGTAGAGCGGGAGAATTATCGTTTTATCTCTGGAGTTGATCCCTTTTTTAATGCCAATATTCTGTTTGCTTTGTTAGCAGCAGCTTGGCATTGCATGTTATTGCTGAGCCTATCATCTACTAGGACCCCCAGGTCCTTTTCCATCCTAGATCCCCCCAGAGGTTCTCCCCCCAGTCTATAGATTGCATTCAGATTTTTGCCACCCAAATGCATTATTTTACATTTTTCTACATTGAACCTCATTTGGCCTGTAGTTGCCCCTCCCCCATTCATTTGTTCAGGTCTTTTTGCAAGGTTTCCACATCCTGCGGAGAAGTTATTGCCTTGCTTAGCTTAGTATTGTCTGCAAATACAGAGATGGAACTGTTTATCCCATCCTTCAGATCGTTTATGAACAAATTAAATAGGATTGGTCCCAGCACAGAACCCTGGGGACCCCACTACCCACCCCTGACCATTCCGAGTACTCCCCATTTATCACCACCCTCTGAACTCACCCTTGTAGGCAGTTTTCAATCCATGTACTCACCCTATGGTCCATGACCTTATCTTGTACAGTAAACGTTTATGGGGAACTGTGTCAAATGCTTTTGCAAAATCCAGATACACCACGTCTACGGGCCTTCCTTTATCTAGATGGCAACTCACCTCCTCATAGAAGGTTAATAGATTGGTTTGGCAAGAACGATTCTTCATGAATCCATGCTGATTACTGCTAATGATATCATTCTTATTACTAAAATCTTGTATATAGTCCCTTATCATCCCCTCCAAGAGTTTACATACTATTGATGTTAGGCTAACTGGTCTGCAATTCCCAGGGATGTTTTTTGGGGCCTTTTTAAATATTGGTGCTACATTGGCTTTTCTCCAATCAGCTGGTACCATTCCAGTCAATAGACTGTCTGTAAAAATGAGGAACAACGGTCTGGCAATCACCTGACTGAGTTCCCTAAGTACCCACGGATGCAAGCCATCTGGTACCGGTGATTTATTAATGTTAAGTTTATCAAGTCTAATTTTAATTCCGACCTCTGTTAACCATGTAGGTGCTTCCTGTGTTGTGTCATGAGGATAAACACTGCAGTTTTGGTTACTGAAGCCCCCCGATTCACTCGTGAAGACTGAGGAGAAGAATAAATTCAATACCTCTGCCATCTCCCCATCCTTTGTAACCAGATGTCCTTCCTCATTCTTTATGGGCCCAATATGGTCTGCCCTCCCTTTTTTACTGTTTACATACTTAAAGAATTTCTTGGGATTTTTTTGTTCTCCTCCACTATGTGTCTTTCATGTTCTATCTTAGCCGCCTTTATTGCACCCTTACATTTCTTATTGCATTCTTTATAAAGTCTGAATGCTGAGGATGATCCCTCAACCTTGTATTTTTTGAAGCCCTTCTCCTTTGCTTTTATATACATTTTTACATCGGAGTTAAGCCATCCAGGATTTTTGTTCGCTCTTTTAAATTTATTACCCAATGGGATACATTGGCTAATGCCCTTATTTAATATGCTCTTAAAGCAAACCCATCTCTCCTCCGTATTCTTTGTTCCTAATATTTTATCCCAATTTTTAGCAAGGTTTGTAGTTTAGGGAAGTTGGCTCTTTTGAAATTCAGTGTCTTTGTATTCCCTTTATGTTTCCTATTTGTGTGATTTATACTGAAACTAATTGACCTGTGATCGCTGTTACCTAAATTGCCCCGTATTTCCACATCCATGATCAGGTCTGTATTGTTGGTAATCAGTAGATCCAGTAATGTTTTATTTCTAGTTGGTGCGTCTACCATCTGACCCATAAAATTGTCCTGCAAGACATTAAGGAACTGGCGAGCCTTAAATGAATGCGCGGTTCCCTCCGCCCAGTCTATGTCTGGATAATTAAAATCCCCCATTATGATAACACTTCCCATCCTTGCTGCTAATCCAATTTGTGATAGGAGATCCATCTCCACTTCCTCCCTCAGGTTAGGGGGCCTATAGCATACTCCCAGTATTATTTTCCCCTTAGCTTCATCCCTTTGGAGCTCTACCCATAAAGATTCCACCTCCTCCCTAGCTCCCTCAGTGATGTCATCTCTCACATTCACTTGTACATTATTCTTGATATATAGGCATACCCCTCCCCCTTTTTTACCCTCTCTATCCTTGCGGTATAGGGTATACCCTTGAATGTTTGCCAGCCAATCATGAGAGCTGTTGAACCAGGTCTCTGAAATTCCCACAAAATCCAAATCCTCCTTGTACAACAGTATCTCTAGTTCACCCATCTTGTCCGCCATGCTCCTGGCATTGGTGAACATGCCACATAGTTTAGACCGGTCGCATATTATCCTCTTATTGGGTGTTTCGAGATTGCAACTAGGACTTGCTACTATACTCACCTTGTGTTTTTGTGCTTTGGTTAACCTACCACTAATGCCCCCAATACTACCCTCTGGAATATCTTCCGCGCTGGCTATCACTGTCTCTGGACCCTCCCCCCATCGCCTAGTTTAAAAACCCCTCTAACTTTTTGGCCATCTTCATTCCCAGCAGATCTGCACCCTCCTCATTTAGGTGCAGTCCATCCCCTCTATAGTACCGGTTACCGACTGAGAAGTCGGCCCAGTCCTCCAGGAACCCAAACCCCTCCTTACTACACCAGCTCTTCAGCCACTTGTTTACTTCCCTAATCTCCCTCTGTCTTTCTGGTGTGGCTCAATGTACCGTTAGTATTCCTGAGAACACTACCTTGGAGGTCCTTTTCCTCAATTTAGCACCTAAATCCCTAAAATCGTTCTTTAGGACACTCCATCTGCCTCTGACTTTGTCATTGGTGCCAACGTGCACCATGACAGCCGGGTCTTCCCCAGCCCCTCCCAGTAATCTGTCCACAAGATATGTGATGTGCCGAACAGAGACAGAAGTGAGACTCCCCAAACCTATTCCAAGCCTGGAGACAGGAAGAGCTACTTACCTTTTGTAGAGCTGCCATTATACACCATGGATGGACAACCTACCAAAAGGACAATTCATTCGAAGAAGACAGAAGTGAGACCCCCCAGACCTATTCCAAGCCTGGAGACAGGAAGAGCTACTTACCTTTGTAGAGCTGCCATTATACACCCTGGATGGACAACCTACCAAAAGGACAATTCATTAGAAGAAGAACCAAAGAGAATTCCCAGGAATTCATTGGAGAGAGATTTCTTCAGAAGGGCGACGGTCCTGATTTTATTGATGAAAGAATAAGAGATGTTTCTGCATTGGATAGAGATAAACTGATACAGGACACCGTGATAAATACAGAGAAGGAGAATACTCGATCATTAGTGATCGATTTCAATATCCAACACAAAGAAATGGAAATAATTGTGAGGAAAGATTGGGAGATTGTAAGAGCAGATCGTCATCTTAGTGCCATTCTCCCTGAGAAGCCCAGATTCACCTATCAGAGGCACCGACCCTTAGAGACCGCTTAGCAAAACATCTACCCCATCCCCCGACTAAGAAGAAGTTCTCTTGTTTTGAGGGGAAGGGATATTATCCCTGTAAGACCCCTTTCACACCGGGGTGCTTTACAGGGGCTACAGCACTAAAAATATTGCCTGCAAAGCGCCCTGAAAGACCTGCTGCTGTGTCTCCCCTGAGGGCTCTCACACTGGAGCGGTGCGCCGGTAGGACGCTAAAAAATGTCCTGCTAGCCACATCTGTGGAGAGGTGAAGGAGCTGCTCTCCATTGAAATGAATGGGACAGCGCGGCTATACCGCTGGCAGCAGCGCTTTGTGGTGGTTTGAACCCTTTCCTCAGCTGCTAGCAGGGAAGTAAAACCGCCTCTGCTAGCGGCCGAATACTGCCGATAAAACGACGGTAAAGCGGCGCTAAAAATAGCGTCATTTTACCACCGACGCTGCCCCCGCCCCGGTGTGGAAGGGGTCTAAGAGTTTCTTACGCCTCTGAACACTAAAGTGAACAAGAAAAAGAAGTCTAATTTTACCTCCACTGTCACCACCAAAGAATATGAGATTGAAGACTTCATTTCCTGTCGGACGGAGGGGGTGGTGTGTTTGTTAGAATGCCCGTGTCACATCCGATATATCGGCAGAACAAAAAGGGAATTCTGGAAAAGATTGAGGGAACATGTCCAGAATATAAAACATAACCTGTCCAGACATTATACAGAAGTACATAATAGAGATCCCTCGTCTTTACTGATATGTGACATTGAAATATAGAAGCCACATTGGAGAGGAGACAATAAAGTGATCAGCCAATCAGAGTCCAGATGGATCCATGAAATGCGGACTTTGTTCCCATGAGGACATAACCTAGAATTGGATTTATATATAAAATTAAGAAAACACCGCGCTTAGAATAAAGAGCAGCAACCAAAAACCATCTAATATCTAATGGTGCTAGTGTACAGTTATAAATAAAGTTGCGCTAAGTGGAATAATCTGAGACCAAGTGGAAGTGAAACAAACAAAATAAATCAAGCAAATAATACAAAGATATGCAGTAAATAAATTGAATATTGAAAGTAAATGTCCATATGTATCAATAGTGCAGGAAATTGTGTCCTTTAAAATGTGTAGAGAATTGATCAATATGTGGAGGAATGGGGACATTTGGGCAATGAGGACCACAACAGGTAGGAATTCCGGGTGATCGCCTTCCCCTTTAATCCCATAAAATCAGACAGATTAATCCCTCTGATGGAAGGATCGGAGACATTGGAGGATCTACGTGTCCCTCCAGAGGGATTAATCTGTCTGATTTTATGACCCTGCTCTTTAGGGGGTCCACCAGCTCTGGAAAGGGTTCTCATATATAGAGCTTCACTTCCAGGTTGGGACCCCTTTTTTGTCAGTTGTGGGATTAAAGGGGAAGGCGATCACCCGGAATTCCTACCTGTTGTTGTCCTCATTGCCCAAATGTCCCCATTCCTCCACATATTGATCAATTGTCTACACATTTTAAAGGACACTATTTCCTGCACTATTGATACATATGGACATTTACTTTCAATATTCAATTTATTTACTGCATATCTTTGTATTATTTGCTTGATTTATTTTCTTTGTTTCACTTCCACTTGGTCTCAGATTATTCAACTTAGCGCAACTTTATTTATAACTATAGAATTTGATTTGTTTTATTTCTAATTATTAGTTCTGTGATTTTTCTCCTCCCCCGCTCCCCCTTTTCTTTCTCTCTGGTCATTATAGGATCCGTTTTTAATTGTAGAACTTTTATATTTTTCTGTATTTATTGAGGTATTATGTGTTATTTATAATATGTTTTTAATTGATCATGCTGATTAATATTGTTATAAAATAAAAATGTGCAGCGCTAAAATAATAATATGAAAAAAAATGATATTAAACAAAATTCTCAGAAAAAAATATTAAATATGTAAAGGAGCTAGCACATCGGAAGTGACTAAGGGTGATAGCCCATCAAACATTAACAAAAATAAAAATGAAAAATAAAAAAAAGAAGAAATTAATGATAAAGGTAGTGGTGAAAACAAGTCTCACATGGAAAACTAAGGCAGATATCTCAAAAAGTGAAAAAACACAAAAAAAATTCTAAATTATTGAAATGAGAAAATAAAAAATTATTTTCAAGACCTGTATACATCATTTTCTGCTGACATTGTTTAGGACGGGTCAGAGGTCATTCTACTTTGTGTTTATATATATTTCTGTATTTAGGTTCCCTTAGTGGATTACATTTTACTATTTGTAATATTAGTCTTGTACTATGATAGATGAATGTTTGTTATCTTACAAGCTACAGGATGTATTTACTACTCAGCTGTTTGTCATGTGACAGCGGGATCCACTATATAAATAGACACCTTTGTCACCTGACTCCATTACCCTTTGATAAAGTCACGTCTTCAGTGACGATACGCGTCAGGGAGGAGCCAGGTGTCGTCAGTTTGCGAGGACGGAGAAAACGGAAAGCGTTCGGAGCCCTCCACAGACAAGGAGCGGTGGGCCTTCGGCGCTGGAAGTCCAGAAAACGAACGTGCCTCCGTCCCAAGCTGAGAAACCAGAGAAAGCTACGAAGCTAACACTGGAGCAGGTGAGCGGACAACTAATGGCGGCCATCCAAGCAAGCAGCGTGGGACTGACAGGTAAAATGGATGGGATCAGAACGGATATTGGACTGATTAGGCAAGATATGCATAGTATCAGAGATAGGATGGCCGAGGTGGAAAATAGGATATCTCAACTGGAAGATACAGTAATTCATATACCTAAAAAGATAGCAACAGCAGAAAAGCAGATTGGAACATGGCAGCAGAAAACGGATGATATGGGGAATTGGATGCGCCGCAATAATATAAGAATAATAGGTCTTCCGGAGAAAGTGGAGGGGTTTAACCCGGGGGACTTTGTTGAAAAATGGTTGATAAAAACATTTCCAGAGATGGAGGTATCAAAGGCATTTGCGGTGGAACGAGCGCATAGGGTCCCGGCAGTAATACCTAAGCCTGGCTTCCCCCCTAGACCTCTGCTGGCGCGTCTCTTGAATTGCATGGACAGAGATACAATTCTGCGAAATGCAAGACAAAAAAGAGAGATTCACTATGAGAATAGTAAAGTGTCAATATTCCCAGACTTTTCTCTAGAGCTACAAAAGCAGCGGGCAACTTTCTATGAGGTTAAGAAGAGATTGAGAGAAGCAGGAATAGAATACTCTATGGCATATCCAGCCCGGTGGAGAGTGGAGGAAGGAGGAAAGACTGTCTTTTTTATTACACCGGAGCAAGTTAAAGAATGGATTCGATCAATCAAATCTGTATCTAAATAATATGAAATAGAAAATCGTGAGATGATCTAAAGAAAAAGAACTACCGGGACAGAATACTGGAAGAGGGGGGGGGAGGAATATGTTTGATTGATGGTAGGAGGGGGGTGGGGGGGGAGAAAAGAAATGGTGGGGGGTTTTTTCTTTTTCCTTTTTTTTTTCTCTCCTTCCTCCCCCCTGTGACCCCTGCTGGAGGTTGAAACAGGGGACATGGGGGAGATGTGGGAGAATGTAGTGTACCCCGCTCATCACAGAGTGGGAGTAATGGTGTGCCCCCGGAGGGGGGGTGGATAAGGGGGTTGCTGTGGATTGATACATTTGTTTTTGTGGAGTGACAACATTGGGAGGTGGGGTGTTTTTTTTCTTCTTCTTTGTGTGAGGGTCAAAAATCACAAAGTTAATCACAAAACACTTGGGGGGGGACAGTAGAAATGTGTATTAAAGAAGTGAACATAATAAGATGGGACAGAATAAGGGGGGGAGGGGTGGGAACAATAAAGAGTGTTATAAGAAGAATTGGGATTAAAGGGGAAAGGGAATAAATGGGGAGAATGAAAGTTAATCACACAGTACGATTTAATCACGGAAATACAGAAGGAAGGGGATTCACCTTTTCTTTTTCTTTTTTTGCCTCTCCCTCCCCCTCCCCCTCCCCCTCCCGCTTTTTCTCCCCTAGTGATAGGGAAGGATATATTAATGTAAGCACCCTTTCTTATTTATATGGAAGGGGGGTGGAGGAGTGGACAGGCTGAAACAAGACGAATTACCTGTATAAACGCTGATGCGATATGTCGGTAATGCCCTAAACTTACATATGTGTTTGATGTATGAATGGATGAATGGAGAGAAAAAGAAAATATGGTTACCAAATGACTAAAAATGGGTAAAAATGAATAACAATTGTACCTTTGTATCGTGGAATGTGAGAGGTATGGGTACACGAGTACAAAGGGCACAGGTATTTGCAGAAATTAGGAAAACTCAGGCCAAGATAATTTGCATCCAAGAAACACATATGGTTAATGAGAGACTTGATTATTTAAAAAAACATGGATACAATGGTCTTGCCACTCTTGCCACACAACTTTTTCGAGAGGGGTTTCATTAATGGTGCACCAGTCGGAGGCGTGGGAGTGCATCAGGGTAAGGAGGGATTCAGAAGGGCGGTATGTTTTTGTCTTTGCCCTGGTGCACTCACTTCCAATGATTATTATGGGGATATTTAATCCACCCCCAGCTACACTGGGAGTACTGAAAGAAGCAATGTTATTTATGTCACAATATCCAGAGGCATATGTTATATGTATGGGAGATTTTAATATGTGGTTGGATCCAAAGATGGATAGATTTGAAAAAGAAAGTCTTGGGAGAGGTGAAGGGTCTAAAATGTTGGGTTGCTTCCTGGAGGGGGTGGGGTGGCTCAATATTTGGAGGATTAGAAACCCAGGAGTCAGGGCCTATTCATGGCACGCTCCGGGTAGGGGGAACATGTCTAGGATAGACCTGGCTCTGGGAAATGAGAAAATACTCCCAATGGTGCATTCAGCCGCATACATGATTAAAGGGGTGTCTGACCACTCTGGGCTTATCTTTGAGCTAAAGATTGGCCCCAGAGGAAGACGGCCGGGATATAGAATACAGCTCTACTGGCTAGCCCAGATTGGGTCAAACGGCCGTATACCGGAGCAAATGGAAATGTTTCTGGAGACCCATGAGACAGTATAAAGGAGGGAGTAACATGGGATACCTTCAAGGCGTATATAAGAGGGATAGTAAGATCGACAATATCATATATTAAACGCACCAATAGGCAAGAGGAAGAGGAAATGGAAGAAGAATGTAAAAAGACTGAAACTGAGTTTATTAAGAACCCCTCTATTATGAACCAAATAAAATGGGTAGGAGCGGTGCGCCAATATAAGAACCAGTTAATGATTAAAAATAAACGTAAGAAGCTCCAGTTAAAACAAAAAAATGATGACCAAGGACACTATGCCAATAAAATAGTAAATTATTTGATAAAACAACAAGTATCCACACTGGTTATAACAGAAGTGAGGACTGAGAAGGGGGGGGATGGTCAAGTCAGTGGAGGACATCGGGGAAACCTTCTATAGATATTATGAGAAAATGTATACATCAACGCTGACATGTACAGGAGAGGACATAGGAAAATATCTAGAGGATTTGGAGTTCCTGAAATTATCAGAAGAGCAAAAAGAGGAGCTGGAGAAAGATATTGAAGTGGAGGAAGTAAAAGAAGCTATAGAGTCTTTGGGAAAGGGTAGATCACCAGGACCCGATGGTATCCCATAGGAAATGTATCAGAGGTACGTGGAGATTATTGCTCCGACACGGACTAAGATGTATAGGGGACATTTGATCGGGGGGAGATGCCTGCATCCATGTATGAGGCAACAGTAATACTGATACCAAAACCAGAAAAAGACAGGAAGGAATAACAGACCAATATCTTTGTTAAATATCGACTACAAGGTACTGGCAAAGGTATTGGCTAAGAGGCTTAATGGGGTTATTCTATCTATTGTATCAGAGGACCAAACAGGATTTATGCCGGGGAAGTCCACTACAGATAATATTAGAAGAACCCAGCTGATGTAGTACTATACTACTACACTACTACTACTACTATTATACTACTACACTACTACAACTACTACTACTATACTACTACACTACTACAACTACTACTACTATACTACTACTACACTACTACTACTACACTACTACTACTATACTACTACACTTCTACTATACTACTACTATACTACTACACTACTACTACTACACTACTACTATTATTATACTACTACACTACTACTATTATACTACTACACTACTACAACTACTACTACACTACTACTACACTACTATTATACTACTACACTACTACTCTACTACTACACTACTACTACACTACTACTACTATTATACTACTACACTATTAATACTACTACTATATACTACTACAACTACTATACTACTATTATACTACTACTACTACTACTACACTAATAATACAGCATTACTACTACTATATACTACTACTACTACTACTATACTACTACTACTACACTACTACTACACTACTACTACTACTACTACTACTATTATACTATTACACTACTACTACTACTACACTACTATTATATTATTACACTACTACTACTACTACTACTATTATACTACTACTACACTACTACTATTATACTACTACTACACTACTACTACACTACTACTACTATTATACTACTACACTACTACTACTATTATACTACTACTACTACTACTACTACTACTATACTACTACTACTACTACACTACTACACTACTACTACTACTATACTACTACACTACTACTACTACTATTATACTACTACACTACTACAACTACTACTACTATACTACTACTACACTACTACTACTACACTACTACTATTATACTACTACACTACTACTACTATTATACTACTATACTACTACTATACTACTACACTTCTACTATACTACTACTATACTACTACACTACTACTACTACACTACTACTATTATTATACTACTACACTACTACTATTATACTACTACACTACTACAACTACTACTACACTACTACTACACTACTATTATACTACTAGACTACTACTCTACTACTACACTACTACTACACTACTACTACTATTATACTACTACACTATTAATACTACTACTATATACTACTACAACTACTACTACACTAATAATACAGCATTACTACTACTATATACTACTACAACTACTATACTACTATTATACTACTGCACTACTAATACTACTACTACTACACTAATACTACTACTACTACTACTAATACTACTACTACACTAATAATACAGCATTACTACTACACTACAATTACTACACTTTGAATGACAATTACGCGGTCATGTAACACTGTACACAGAGGACATTTTTATCATTGTTATCACACAAATAGAGATTTCTTTTGGTATTTAATCACCTCTGGGGGGGTTTATTTTCTGTTAAACAAATAAAAAAAATGAATATTTTGAAGGAAAAAAAAAACATTTTTCATAGTTTGTTATACAATTTTGCAAACAGGTAATTTTCCTCCTTCACTGATTGGCAGCACTCGTGGGCACTGATTGGCTCATTACCCTGATCT
This sequence comes from Lithobates clamitans, assembly GCA_037952925.1. Lineage (NCBI taxonomy): Eukaryota > Metazoa > Chordata > Amphibia > Anura > Ranidae > Lithobates > Lithobates clamitans. The sequence goes on along the minus strand of JBBGZY010003412.1, from coordinate 111,468 downwards.
GGCCCACCAGTGCTCTACATAATAACCAATAGGAACAAGACTAGCACTGGCTGTATTCATAGTGATAATCATCACAGCCAATCACAGTGAGGGGGAGGAGCAATCACAGATCCATGGATTGGTCATGTAAAGGAACCTGTGAGGACAGAAATGTCGGAATTCACATTGTGGATATTAAAGTGTGTGTCTAGACAAATCCTATTGTTCTAGATTTGGATGGAGTGGGGGAGGATTAGAATCCCTGTCAGGTTTTTACTGCTATCCGGGACTCCATTAGAGAGATTTCCCCTCACTTCCTGTCCTGGTGACAACGTTTTATCAGACAGGAAATTAATGGAAATCTACACCAGGGACACAGACAGAAATAAAGATCTGACAGGGGTTCTAATCCTTCCCCTACTCTACTACAGAAAAGGATTTCTATATCTGTCTGTGTTGTTGTTGGAGAGTTCCCCTCACTTCCTGTCTGGTGTTGTCACTGAGACAGGAAGTGAGGGAAGATCTCTAATGGAGCCCTGGATCACAGTAATAACCTAAAAGAGGTTCTAATCCTCCCCCACTCCATCTAAAGCTGATAAAATAGCCCTTTCTTCTATAGATAGACAGTGATGGTGGAGACCCCAGGGCCGTCATCCTGATCCTGGCTACACTATGTAGGGTGTCACTGACCCAGAACAAGCATGCAGCCAGTGAAGGCTGAACAATCTGACCTCCTGCATGCTTGTTCCTGGTCAGTGACACACTAGGTAGTGAAGTGAGGTTTAGGATGAAGATGACGGCCCCGGAACCTGCAGCTTTATAAATAAATCACTCATGTTTCCTGTCCTCTGCTTCCTCCTATTGGATGAGTATTCCACCAATCACCAATCAGATCATCCACCTTGTGATGTCTCTGGGCAGATCTCTCACTTCTGATTCCCCCCACATATCTTTATACAACCTCCCCCTACATATATCGCTCCCCATACATATACCCCAGCATGGAGGGGCTCAGTGAAGGTAGTGGTGAAGGTGTGGAGATGTCGGATCGGGTCACACAGATCATAAAAGGAGATCCGCCCGGCCTCATAATCCAGATATATCCTGACTCTCCCACTGGAGACACCGCCGGGTAATCGGATCTCATTACTGTCATGTATCACTGAGTACTGATTACCCCGCCCCCCGTCCAAACACCAGGACTTCTTATTATCTCCAATCCGTGACTGATCTCCTCTCCTGTCTATACTGGGGTAACACATCCCGACTCTCCAGTGCCCAGACCCCCCGACATCCACTTCCCAGTAATGTCTCCCTGAGGAGAACCTCTGACTGCTCATCACCTGAGGACACTGAAACCTCTCTGGTGTTTCTGGGCGATTCTGATGTGATGATGACCAAGATGCAGTTTTCCTGTCATCTGATATATGTAGTTTATTAGCAGCTGTCCTCACATCCAGTAATATGTCTGTAACCCCCGACACCCCCGATGTTTGCTGTACAGCCCCAATATTTGGTCCCCCAGCCTGGAGGTGTGAGTGTTGTATGGTGGGGGAGGGTTGGGGAGGTCTCCTGGATGGTTGTATGGTGGGGGAGGGTTGGGGAGGTCTCCTGAATGGTTGTATGGTGGGGGAGGGTTGGGGAGGTCTCCTGGATGGTTGTATGGTGGGGGAGGGTTGAGGGCGTGGTCTGTATGGTTCAGCATTGATGTGACCTTTGCCCTTTGTAGTAGAATGTGGATAGACATGTGTGCCTGGACATTTCTCTACATTTACCCCAGACATGATATCAGATAAACCTGTGTGTAATGTGTGTGAGATCCCCCCCACATCCAGATCCCCTCCATCATGGAGGAGTTTATCATGTCTCTCTCTGTCCTCATCATCTCCATCCTCAGTATCACACAAGTCACCTGTGTCTGATTCCTGTAGGACAGTCAGTGGATCCGTCATGTTACACAGCTCCTCAATGTCCCCCATCTTCCTGGACAGCTTCTCCTTCTTTATTTCCAGATCCTGGACCAGATCATTGATTATCCCGGAGATCCGCTCTGCCTGCCCGGAGATTTCCCTCAGGACTCTCTTCTCCAGGTCTTCCAGACGTCTCCTGAGGTCTCTGAACAGGACAGTGACTCTCTCTGTTTGATCATCTGCTTTTCTTTGTACTTTCCTCCTGTGTTCCTGCAGACTCTGGACTCTTTTCTCCATCTCCTCTCTCTCTGTCATCAGTTTCTGCAGAACATTCCTCAGTTTCTTCTTCTTCAACTCAGAGGCCTCATCCAGAGATTCCTTCTTATGGCCGATGTGATCTCCAATCAGACAACAAGACACACAGATACAGGTGGAGTCCTCAGTGCAGTAATACTTCAGTAGTTCCTTATGGATGGAGCATTTCCTGTTCTCCAGGGAAGTGGTGGGGTCACATAAGACGTGTTCTGGTGACTTGCTGTGGACTCTCAGGTGATTGTCACACAGAGAAGCTTCACACATCAGACAGGATATCACAGCAGGTACAGGAGTGTGAATACAGTAAGTACAGAAGACCCCGGACTCCTCCCGATCTGGATGGGTGGACTGGAAATTCTCCACTATGTTCCGTAGTTTCAGATTCCTCTGAAGGACGGGACGTTTCTGGAAGCTTTGTTTACATTCAGGACAGGAATAACCTCCAGACCCCTCCTGTGTATCCAACACACGACCAATACAGTCCTGGCAGAAGTTATGTCCACATGTCAGGGTTACAGGATCTGTATAAAAGTCCAGACAGACGGAACATTCCAGCTCCTTCCTCAGATCAGCAGACGCCATCGCTGAGAGCAGAAGAGAGAAATGAAACTGAACGTATCTGACACTCATTATAACCAGTTCTGTACATTCCCACACAGGGAGGGGCTGAGACTGAGACACGTAGTCATAGGATTCCTTATACAGAAGAACACAGATAATACATGGGAGGGGCTGAGACTGAGACACGTAGTCATAGGATTCCTTATACAGAAGAACACAGATAATACATGGGAGGGGCTGAGACTGAGACACGTAGTCATAGGATTCCTTATACAGAAGAACACAGATAATACATAGGAGGATTCCTGACAATAATCTCCCTATCTGGGGAAAATAAAGGACATGTAATAAGATGAGGGAACGTTGTGTCAGGAATTCTCCTTCATATCATTAGAACATTTCACAGACAAAGGAACACAAAGTTGATGTATTTGGCTGCAATAACACAAGTCATACGGATAGAGCCGGATTACCCACAAGGTGACCCAGGCAGGTGCCGAGGGACTGGCAGTTGCCCTCATGTTGTAAAGCGCTGTGCAAACTGTTGGCGCCATATAAATCCTGTATAATAATAATAATAATAAAAAAAAATTTTACTTTCTGCTATAAAACATCCAATAAAAAAAAATCTAAAAAAAAATCAAAATTTCTTCATCAATTTATTCCAATCTGTATTCTGTTCCATGTTTTTGGTAAAAAAAGATCCCAATGAGTGAATATTGATTGATTTGCGCGTCACGTCTACAAACTATGGGATATTTTTATTTTATTATTTACTAGTAATGGCGGAGATCAGCGACTTATAGCGGGACTGCGATACTGCGGCGGACTAATCGGACACTAACTGACACTTTTGGAATGATGAGTATTCCCGCACTACTAAGGAAAACTAATAAAAATGAATCTAAGGTGCAGAAGACACGGTGAGGGTCAAACACTACCCACAGGAGAAAATCTGTAAAAATCAATAGATGGCGCTGCGCTCCAAATAAATGAATAAAATACAACAATGTATCCAAAGTGATACACATAATATGAGACTTTCAGGTACTCATGTATAAAAGTACACAATCCATCGATAGATAAAAACACAATAATGGTTTTATGTGCAAAATATAGTGACTGTAGTGAATAAAATGTATAACCTTCAGGAATTAATGTGTAAAAGCTCACAATCCATACGTAATACAATAGTAATCCATATAATTAAATAAAAGTGCAAAGAGTGCAGATGAATCACAGTCTGGAAGAACGAATTCCTTCCAAGCACCAAAAGTGTAGAGTGTAAACTGAAAAGTGGTGTGTGGTATCAATAGGTGGTGCTGTGACTTCAGTGGTGTGTAGCATCAATAGGTGGTGCTGTGACTTCAGTGGTGTGTATCATCAATAGGTGGCGCTGTGACTTCAGTGGTGTGTAGCATCAATAGGTGGCGCTGTGACTTCAGTGGTGTGTAGCGTCAATAGGTGGCGCTGTGACTTCAGTGGTGTGTATCATCAATAGGTGGCGCTGTGACTTCAGTGGTGTGTATCATCAATAGGTGGCGCTGTGGCTTCAGTGGTGTGTATCATCAATAGGTGGCGCTGTGACTTCAGTGGTGTGTATCATCAATAGGTGGCGCTGTGACTTCAGTGGTATGTAGCATCAATAGGTGGCGCTGTGACTTCAGTGGTGTGGATCATCAATAGGTGGCGCTGTGACTTCAGTGGTGTGTAGCTTCAATAGGTGGCGCTGTGACTTCAGTGGTGTGTAGCATCAATAGGTGGCGCTGTGACTTCAGTGGTGTGTATCATCAATAGGTGGCGCTGTGACTTCAGTGGTGTGTATCATCAATAGGTGGCGCTGTGACTTCAGTGGTGTGTATCATCAATAGGTGGCGCTGTGACTTCAGTGGTGTGTAGCATCAATAGGTGGCGCTGTGACTTCAGTGGTGTGTAGCATCAATAGGTGGCGCTGTGACTTCAGTGGTGTGTATCATCAATAGGTGGCGCTGTGACTTCAGTGGTGTGTAGCATCACTAGGTGGTGCTGTGACTTCAGTGGTGTGTAGCATCAATAGGTGGTGCTGTGACTTCAGTGGTGTGGATCATCAATAGGTGGCGCTGTGACTTCAGTGGTGTGGATCATCAATAGGTGGCGCTGTGACTTCAGTGGTGTGTAGCATCAATAGGTGGCGCTGTGACTTCAGTGGTGTGTATCATCAATAGGTGGCGCTGTGACTTCAGTGGTGTGTAGCATCAATAGGTGGTGCTGTGACTTCAGTGGTGTGTATCATCAATAGGTGGCGCTGTGACTTCAGTGGTGTGGATCATCAATAGGTGGCGCTGTGACTTCAGTGGTGTGGATCTCCGGTGTAAATGACACCCGTAGGTGTACTAACTTCTTACCTTAGTGCTGTAAGGGGGGCAGCATTCATAGAAAAGGAGGGGATCACCCAAAGGAGGGGGGTCTCCTGCGTGTTCCTTCCAAGGGGTCCCAGTATGTGCAGAGCCTAGTAGGTACTTCCTCTAAGTTTCTTTCACTCAGGATTAGATCAGTAGTAAAGAACCGATCAAAGGCATGAAAAGTGGAGATATGCGGGGAAATTGGGAGAAAACAAGGAGCCTCTATAGTGTAGTATGCTCAAGAAGGGCGTTTATAATAAATCACAAAATAATCCGGTACTCACATTTAGTAATAAAATATGTACAATGTAAAGACGAGCAGCGAGCTCGCGGTCAGGACGTCAGGAATTATTCGTATTTTTATTGAAAAGAAAAGAGAGAAAAATAAGGAAGATAGATGAAGTTATAGGAGATATTAAGGAGGAACTAGAAATATATAAAGAATCGACTGAATTTATCACAATCACTGCACAGCTTAATAAAGAGTTAATTAAAAAAGATAAAGAGGTTCAAAATAGGAAAATCAAAAACTACACCAGAGATTTCAATGATAATAAAAATGATCAGGTTTTCAGTCAGTCAGTTGGGACATTGAGATCTGATCTCCACTTACTCTACACCAGAGAAAACAATCAGACCCAATACACCACATGGGAGTGCCCAACCTGATCGTAATGTAACCTATAGATTACCCCAACCTACTGAACAAACAAACAGGAATAGAAGGGACTCTCCAAGACATACACGACCAAATGATGGATATGGCGACCATAAACATCTGACCCCCCAAAACTCAGAAAGAAAACCCCAATATAACCAGACCCCACATAATGGGTGGAAATACCACACTGGAAGAACAACAAGAAAAGATATCATGGAAATAATTGGAACAGACCTCCATATGAACAACGCGATCAAAGGGGACCACCATATGCTACACATGGCCCCCAAGGTAGAAACCCTATGTCCAATTATGAGAACAACTATAGAGATAACTGGGGCCCCCCTCAGGGACATAATCACCCGTATGAGCATTACCCCATACCCACATATACTTACTACACCCCCTAAGAGACTATCCAGAAGATGATAGAGACCATAGATACCATCAGACATACTATCAGGATCAACAACAGAACAAGGCTTTTTTAGGGAGAGGAATGGAGAACTACCCACCGAGACGGACGAATGAACAGAGAGGAAGGAGAAAAAGCCCTGGAAGAAGAGAAGATGAAGATCAGGCAAGAGAGAACAAGCCAAAAAGAGAGTGAAAAGTAGGGATGAGCTTTGTGTTCGACTCGAACATCGTCTGTTCGCCCGTTCGCCGAATTGCGAACCATATGGGCCGTTCGCGCCAAATTCGTGTGGCGCGTCACGGCCCATAATTTACTGCGGCATCGCAGTGCATTGCTGGCTGATGATTGGCCAAGCATGCACTATGACCCGCATGCTTGGCCAATCACAGCGCCGTCTGAGCAGAGAGCCGTAATTGGCCAAAGCCAAGGAGGCTTTGGCCAATTATGGCTCAGGGGATTTAGTACACGCCCCACACTATATAAGGCCGCCTGCACGGCGGCCCTGTGTAGTGTGTGTTCCGGCGTTCATTGAGAGAGAGAGATAGAGAGAGAGAGAGACAGTGTCATTTCATTTGAGTTAGATAGATTAGGCAGGACAGTCAGTCAGTTAGCTGCACTTACAGTGTATTGTGTATATATATGCATCCCAGGTGTTGCACATATATATATACACAGTATTCAGCTTAGCTAGATTGGTTCCTGTTATCTTCTTACTGACAGGCAGGCTTGTCTTGTTACAGTATTTACAGCTACCTGAAGAAAATTACTGGTGTTCTTTTGATCCTATTAGTACCACAGTCAGGCAGCTAGACTATTTACAGTTAGTGCAGTGCGTCCTGCTCACAGTGTTCAGCTAAACCTACAAGTTAGTGGGGTGCGTCCTGCTCACAGTGTTCAGCTAAACCTACAAGTTAGTGGGGTGCGTCCTGCTCACAGTGTTCAGCTAGATCCGTTCCTGTTATCTTCTTACTGACAGGCAGGCTTGTCTTGTTACAGTATTTACAGCTACCTGAAAAAAATTGCTGACGTTCTTTTGATCCTATTAGTACCACAGTCAGGCAGCTAGACTATTTACAGTTAGTGCAGTGCGTCCTGCTCACAGTGTTCAGCTAAAGCTACCTGTAGAAGGTTGGTGGTGTTCTCATACTACAGGCAGGCAGTTGATTTTGCTAGCTGCAGTATCAGTACATATATATATATATATATATCCCAGCTTAGTGCAGCTACAGGCCATTAGTATGTCTGGAAGGCCAAGAAGGAGAGGCAGACAGTTACAAGCCAATAAGAGAGGGCAAGCTGGCTCTGTGTCTAGTGCTGGTCGTGGAGACGGTGCATCCTCATCAGCACGTGGCCGTGGGACACCCTTGGCCTTTTTTTCAGGAGCTGGCCGTGTTGAGCCACAACATGCGGAAGACTTGGTCGAGTGGATGACCAAGCCGTCCTCATCCTCCTCATCCTCTCTCACCCATGCCCAGGGTACTTTGTCTGGCAAAGCAGCGGACTCTTCCCTCGGCTCAATGTCATCAGTGACTCCTTCCCTAGCCCCACCATGTCCTCCTGAGGAGTCCCTCGAACTGTTTGACCACAGTGTTGGGTACATGCTCCAGGAGGATGCCCAGCGTTTTGAAGGCTCTGATGATGATACTGAGCTAGATGAAGGCAGTAACGTGAGCACAGACAGAGGGGGTGCCCAAGAAGGACAGCAATCTGGCAGTCATGCTCCCCCTGCTGCAGCATACTGCCAGGTTTGCTCCAGTGATGAGGAGGGAGGGGATGATGAGGTCACTGACTCAACGTGGGTGCCTGATAGGAGAGAGGAGGAGGAGGCGGCACATCACCAACGAGGCAGGATGCCCTCCAGGGGCTAGCCTAAGGGCAGCACATTGACTGCATCACACCCCAAAGCTCCACATGTGCAGGGCGCTGCAGTCTCTGCGCGTTATTCAAAAAGTTCTTTGGTGTGAGCCTTTTTTGAGACGAGTGCATCAGATCGCACCGCTACTATTTGCAACATATGTCTCAAGCGTATCTCGCATGGCCAACACATCTCCCGCTTGGGTACCACATGCTTGACCAGACATATGTTGACCTGCCATGCAGTTCATTGGCAAGCGTATCTAAAAGACCCACACCAAAGAACAAAGAGGACCTCTCCTTGCTCCTCATCAGCTGAGATCTCCAACCCCACTATACCTTCAGTCCTCTGAGACCTGCACTGAGAGGAATGAAGGTGTAGAATTAGGTGTGTCACAGCCAAGTACTTGTGGGCAATCTGCTTTTGGTACACCGACGTCAGATTGTACCAGGCAAATTTCCCTGCCCCAGCTGCTGCACCGCCGAAAGAAGTTTGCTCCCAGCCATCCACATGCCCAGCGGTTGAATGCTAGCTTGGCAAAATTGCTAGCACTTCAACTGCTGCCTTATCAGTTGGTAGACTCTTCCCCCTTCCGTGAGTTTGTGGAATGTGCGGTTCCTTAGTGGCAGGTACCCAAACGCCACTTTTTCTCACGGAAGGCGATTCCGGCTCTCTACCGGCATGTGGAAGGCAATGTCCATGCTTCGCTGGACAGGGCGGTCAGCGGTAAGGTGCATATTACCGCTGACTCATGGTCCAGCAGGCATGGACAGGGACGTTACCTAAGTTTCACGGCGCATTGGGTGACTCTGCTGGCAGCTGGGAAGGATGCAGGACAAGGTGCAGTAGTGTTGGAGGTTGTTCCGCCACCACGCCTCCAAAATGCTAATGATTGTGACACACCTCTCTCCTCCACCCCCTCCTCTTCTTCTTCCTCCATGGCCTCTTCCTGTGCTTTGTCCTTGGAACCAGCGGTGCTCCGTAGCCATTCAAGGGGCTACGCAAGTACGCAGGCCAAAAGATGCCATGTGGTGCTTGAGCTGGTGTGCTTGGGGGACAGGAGCCACACTGGGGCAGAGGTTCTGTCAGCTCTGCAGGGGCAGGTTCAGAGGTGGTTGACGCCACGCCAACTTAAGGCAGGAATAGTGGTTTGCGACAATGGCACCAACCTCCTCTCTGCCCTCCGACAGGGACAAATGACCCATGGGCCCTGTTTGGCTCACGTCCTTAACTTGGTGGTGCAGTGGTTCTTGGGCAGGTACCCGGGCTTACAGGATGTCCTGAGTGCTCGGCTGACGGACCTCCAAAAGGAGTTTAACCTGCCCAAGAACCGCCTAATCTGTGACATGCCTACCAGGTTGAACTCAACATTGGCCATGCTGCAGCGCCTGCACACGCAGCAGAGGGCCATCAATGAGTACCTGTGTAACTATGGCACCAGGACAGGGTCAGGGGAGCTTGTTTTTTTTCCCCACGCCAGTGGGCCATAATCAGGGATGCATGCACTGTCCTGTCACCATTTGAGGAGGCCACGAGGATGGTGAGCAGTGACAGTGCATGCATCAGTGACACTGTCCCCCTTGTCCACCTGTTGGAGCACACGCTGCGTGGAATAATGGACAGGGAACTTGAGGCAGAACAGAGGCAGGAAGAGGAGGACTTCTTTAGCTCTCAAGACCCCCTTTATCCAGACAGTGTTCCTGCGTGCCCGCCGATCACACAGGAAGAGGAGGAGGAGGAGGAGGAGGAAGATTGTGTCAGTATGAAGGTGGAGCCTGGCACTCAGCATCAGCAGCAGTCTTTACGCTGCACGGCCTCCCTGATCCTGCAAAGCCTGCGTAAGGATCCTCGTATTCGTGGTATCAAGGAGAAGGACCAATACTGGCTGGCAACCCTCCTTGATCCACGTTACAAGGGTAAGGTTGCGGACCTTATCTTGCCATCACAGAGGGAGCAGAGGATGAAACATCTTCGGGAGGCCTTGCAGAAAGGTCTGTGCAACGCGTTCCCAGAGACTGGGAGTTTACAAACTCCTGTTTCTGGACAACGTGTTGCTGAGGCTTCGGTCAGTCAAAGAAGGAGCGGTGGAGAAGGTGGCCGTCTGACCGGTGCGTTCAGACAATTTTTTGGTCCGCAGCCCCAAGGTATGATCGGTTCCAGCAACCATCACCAGCGTCTGTTTTACATGGTGCAGGAATACCTAGGGGCAAGATCAGACTTGGACACCTTTCCCACTGAAAATCCTCTGGGTTACTGGGTCTTGAGGATGGATCACTGGCCAGAGCTTGCACAGTATGCAATTGAGCTACTGGCCTGTCCTGCATCCAGCGTTCTTTCGAAACGCACATTCAGTGGGGTGTGTAATTACAATTTTTAATGCAATACTTTGCAGCAGGGCTCATTTAAGCATTCCAACTAGAGTATCTGTGAGGGGTTGCAGTGTTGTGGCACCAGTGCCTAAGGCCCAATTTTTCTGCCCCTGCTTAACAGGGGCGTGTAATTACAATTTTTGATGTAATACTTTGCAGCAGGGCTCGTTCCTGCGTTCCAACTAGAGTGTCTGTGAGGGGTTGCAGTGTTGTGGCACCAGCACCAGTGCCTAAGGCCTAATTTTTCAGCCCCTGTTCAACAGGGGCATGTAATTACAATTCTTGATCTAATATTTCACAGCAGGGCCCTGTGAGGTCTTACAGTGTTGTGGCCACAACAACACCTAAGGCCCAAATTTCTGCTGAGTATATAGGGCAGGACCCTACTTTCAAACATCTAACTTACAAACGACTCCTACTTGCAAACGGAAGGAGACAACAGGAAGTGAGATGAAATCTACCCCTAGGAAGGGAAATTCTCTCCTTTAAGAGTTAATATGGGAAAAAAAATTCTCCTTTCCACTGATGCTTTCCAATCCTTGTTCCACAAAAAAACCCAAAGTTTCAAAAAACATTTGTCATTGGGACAAAAAGTGAGGTGAAATCTTCTGAAGAGGAGGAAAGACAGCAAAACAAATGTCACAGGGGTGATAACCCTTCCCTATGTTTTCCAAAAAGCTTAAAAAAGATTTTTTGGCTGGAGCTAAACACGTTAAAAATGTACCCCACACCTTTCCTTATTTTAATTTGGGTGCGGGGTTCCCCTTAATATCCATACAAGACCCAAAGGGCCTGGTAATGGACTGGGGGGTACCCATGGTGTTTGTCTCACTGATTTTCATCCATATTGCCAGGACCCGACATTACATTAAACCTGCAAGCAGTTTTAAATGAGATTTTTTCCTTTAAAAATGACATTTGGTGCAGGGACTGTTCTAAACACGGGAAACATGTGCCACTTTACAGGCATACTATAGACACCCCCCAGGTACGATATTTAAAGGAATATTTCACTTTTTTTTTTTTTTTACTTTAAGCATCATTAAAATCACTGCTCCCGAAAAAACGGCCATTTTTAAAAGTTTTTTTTGTATTGATGTGTCCCCTGGGGTAGGACCCGGGTCCCCAAACCCTTTTTAGGACAATACCATGCAAATTAGCCTTTAAAATGAGCACTTTTGATTTCGAACGTTCGAGTCCCATAGACGTCAATGGGTTTCTAAAGTTTGTGCAAATTTTCGGTCCGTTTGCAGGTTCTGGTGCGAACCGAACCGGGGGGTGTTCGGCTAGTCCCTAGTGAAAAGGAGAAGGTATTTTCAATTTAAGCGGCACCCCACTCACACAAGAAGAGATTGGGGTTCTAGATAAAGGCCTAAAATACAAAAAATGTGGATAAATTCCAGACCTACATAGGAATACAAAAGTATGTCAGGAGTTTGAACATCAAAAAATATATGGCAAGTAACCAGATTAAAGCACAACTCCCTCTAACCAATGAGGAGACGGTACATAGCACACTCAGGGATAAGTCAGTTTTGGTGTGACCGGATGAGGATGTAGGTGTGAGTGAGTGAGGCGCACCACCATTCCCTCTCCTTCTCCCAAGATATCCTTCCACCCGAACGAGGAGACGCTGCACACTGGAGCTGAGTGGTGAACGGCGCAGATGTTGGGGTGGACAGGTGCCGTCTCTAAAGCCTGTGCCCGAGTGATCCCGGATCATGGAGCTTCCGATCCTCCGGTACACAGCGGGCGGTGTGCGGTACGCAGCCAAGTGTTCTCCACGTGACTCGAGCTTTCCCACCCCTGACAGATAGATGAGATTGCTGTAGTGATTGACGGCGGTGGAGCCGGAGATGTGGAAGTCTCTTCTCCCCCTCTCTTCTGGAGGAGGAACAGCTGATGGGGGCCGGGACATTAGTGGTGTGAGAGGCCCCTCTGACCCCCCTCTTCTCTGCTCTTCAGGGATCGAGCGATAAGAAAAGATTACTCTGGCTCTGTGTCGGTCGATAAAGATCAGTGGATGGGTGAGAAAACACCAACGTGCTAATGAACTGTTTATATGCAAAAGAAGGTAGAGAAGGAAATAGTACCTAAAATTTATAATGGGGTATGGCGCTTCCTGTAGGATTATATGGGATGGTATATTGGGGGAGGGGGAAGAGTTATTGTGATCCCTTAGTATCCTAGTGTAGACTATACCAAATATCTAAAGCAGTTTATAACCCCACCGTAACCCCTATTGGTGGTGCATGCTGTAAAGAACATAGCACATATCATCAGGGACTCCATTTTAGTTCTAAGACACCATCTTATGTTTTACAGGAAAATTGAAAAAACTCAAATATGAGTTTCAACTGAAACCCACATTATCTTTAAGCTGTTATCTATAGAAAACCTTCTCAAGGTTACATATACATTTTAATATAGCTAGAATGTGAAGTTTGTCCTAGCTCATGTTTGTTCTTGATAAGATAAGTGCTTCCTTCAACACCTGTTTAAGAATACTCTAATAGTAAAAATGATGCAAGATTTTGTCTTATAACACCAGCTAATACTTAAATATTAACTGAACCTATTTTCATTTCAATGACATGTATAAGGTTAGTAAAACTCCTCCCATCCCTCAAATGACATAAATACTGTATGTCTGAGAACTGATAATTAGATATCATTAAGTGGCTAAGCAAACCTGTCTCCTGTGTCACTTTATTGATATCTCCAGGCCTGGGGGTCAACGGAGGTCTTCCTGCATTACCTGAACCTATCTGGGTGGTCTTAGAAGCAGAAATTTCCTACAGAACTGGGGGCTCGTCCGGGATAAAAGCCAGAAATCATCTGAAGGTAAGTCTTTATTTTGTCTTTATTGACAAAATATTTCTTGCCTCAGCTCTGATTAAAGCTTTTTAGATCCGTAAATTAGTAGGGGATAAGAACCACGCCAGAGGTTAATATTGGAGGGTTTTTGGGAAACCCACAAAGATAAGCAGTACTGCATACACATATATAGAGACATTCCTTTTGGGAAGGGATATGAAGTGGTTAATGAGGAAATAGACTCCGGTGACCCCAAAATCCTTTGCTTTTTCTTATCTGTCGCATTAGAAGTTATAAGATAATCTGTCGTGTGTGTGTGGGTCAGAAGACTGGGTGGTAAAACAGTCGACTCCCACTGTCAATATGGGTCAGAAACAAGGTAAAGAAGATCCTCCCCCTCTTCCCAATCCAGGAGAAACGTGTAAGGATTTTGTAGCCAGAATTTGTGGTACTAATTATGAATTCATAGTCCCATGGGTTTCAAATTTAGCGGGATGGACCGAAGCCATACACAGTGTAGACAATTTTCCCCGGGATGGCGCTAATGATGAATTTCACATAGATATGATAAAAGGATTGTGTTTAGGAGATAAGAGAGCTTTCCCTTGGTACCCCGGGGATCCTCAATAGGATATGGATTATATGGAAAAGGGAGGAGAGAACTGGTTAAAATACGCCCCATATTGGTTTCAGAGGGATAATAAGAAACAGAAAAAGCCCACCAAATGTTTAAGTAAGGAAGATTATGACCAGAAACATAGAGAAGAAGCCGATAAAAAGAGATTTGTCCCTGACCCAATAGCCCCACCCCTGCCAATAGTCAGTCATCCTCCACCTGCATATGTACATGTCTATCCGAGTTTGAGAAAGGAAGATATTGATCTTCTGGCTGGACATTATGCAACCAGACAACGGCAGGTCCCCCCCGCTCCACAACCACAACAGCAGATGCCTCCCGCTCCACAACAAGATAGACAGCACCCACAGAGGGCCCGAGTCGAGGTAGGTGAACCAGAAGATGATCAGGGAGCTATAGGAGGGGTAGTTTCACCACCTGGCCAAGAGCAGAAGGAAGAAGACGTTAAAGGGGATAGAATACTTAGCCCCCCTAAAACAAAGAGTGGAACTGTATATAGTAACACTAACCTTCAAGCACCTTTCATGACCATTGGAAATGAATTATTAAAAAAGGTAATAGACATTGAGGACATTGACAGGATAGTAAAACATTGCCCCAAACCCACCGCCTCTGCAGGTGGCACTTTAACTTACTTAAAAAAGGCCTGTAAGGGTAGAAATTACACACAGGAAGACATGCGTCTTATCATTGATGGTATCATAGGACACACCAGTTCCTGGAGCTGGGCAAATGTTCCAAGTATAAACACTATTGACACTGGAAACGCGGGAGCATATGGGTTAAACACAGTACCAGGTAGGAACACCATGTGGACAGAATTAGAGACTGAAATGATGAGAGTATTTAAAAATAAAAGCTCCCTCCCTACTGCCATAGCATGCAAACAAAAGTCAGGAGAAACTGTAGTTGAATTCTGGAAAAGGTTTCATGAAAATTGGACAACAGAAGCTGGATTAGCTACAACTACTGATGTGGGAGCTTTGTTTATTCAAACTTTTATGAATAATCTAAAACCCCAGTTCGCCTTGGTGGTAAAACAGATGATATCTGAATGGACCACACAGACGATTGACCAATTTCAGGAAACCTTAATACAGAAAGAAGCAGCAGGGTGTTTTGATGTAATAAAAGAGAAAGCAGTGAGTAGCCTTTATCAGGGTGGAGTGCGAACTCAGCCTCCCCAAAATAATGGTGGACAATGGGGCAGTGGAAACAAAGGCAGAGGAAGAGGAAGAACAAAAGGGAGAGGGCATGGTTTTTCCAGACCACCCCAGCAGTCCCGCACATGTTGTTTTAACTGTGGACAAGAGGGTCACTGGAGAAATCAATGTCCTTATGAATGGAATAACCCAAATACTCAAGATCAAGATCAAATGCGCACACAGGGACCCCAATCTAGCCAACCGAATCAAGTTGCCCCAAAGCAACAGGGTCCCCGATTCCCTATACAGTGGAATCAACAGCAACTGAAATGAAGCTGCCCAGAAGGTAGTATCCCAGCATTTCCTTTGATCTCACACTCTTACAATGAACAACCAATTGTGACCCTATATGTCAAAAATAGGCCTGTTCCGTTTTTAACCGATTCAGGGGCAACTCGGAGCACCCTCAGTGAGGACTACTACAGAGGTGAGACTAAAATTGCTGAACCTTCTATGGGAATTAATGGGATACTTACCAAAACATACAAAACACCACCTTTACCAGTAAGTGATGTTGAAAGGGGAGATGCAACAGTCTTGCATCATTGTTTCAGGATTATACCAAATTGTCCTGTGAATCTCTTGGGTAGATACTCTGCATCCGATGCAGAGTATTTTTCGGCCATTGACCTTTGTAATGCATTTTTTTCAGTTTCTGTTGATGAAGAGACACAGCCTATCTTTGCATTCAATTTCAGAAACCGCCAGATGACGTGGTGTAGATTACCTCAGGGTTATGTAGACTCCCCTGTAGTGTACACAGTGGCCCTCCAGGCAACCCTGCGGTCTTGGACACCCCGCCATGGTTCCATCCTACTTCAATATGTTGATGATTTGTTGTTGTGTAGTCCAAGCCAGAAAGCGTGTAAAAATGATGGTTTAGATCTGTTACATTGGTTAGCAGACAATGGTCACAAGGTTTCTAAGAAAAAGCTACAATGGTGTCAGGAAACTGTTGAATACCTTGGTTTTGTACTCTCCAAAAGGAGAAAGGAAAATCAGTCACAAGAGAGCTGTGGCTCTCGTGGGTCTGCCCCGCCCACTTACTAAGAAGGACATGCTATCCTTCCTTGGAATGATTGGTTACTGTCGCCAATGGATACCTGATTTTTCCTACTATGATAATCTCCTGAGGCAAGCCACAGGTACTGACATGCCAGATTGTGTGAAATGGAATGATGAAATGTACAATGCTTTTGTGTATCTTAAAACTGCAATGGTCACATCTCCTGGACTTGGACTACCTGAATATGGTAAAATGTTTCACTTGTTTGCAAGGGACAACTGTAAAACGATGGCGGGGGTCCTGGCTCAGGAGCATGGGGGGAAACTCCGCCCAATTGTGTTTTTTTCAAAAGTTGTGCCGATGCCAGTACAGGGAATGCCGGCGTGTCTCAGAGCTCTGGCATCCTGTGCGATGGTGGTGGAAATGGCTACATCATTCACTCTAGGACATGCCACCACACTACACACCACTCACAATGTATCCATTCTACTAAAGAACATCCATACCCAGCACATGTCAGCCCAGAGGCTGAGAGGTTATGAAGTAATTTTACTTTCTAACCCAAAACTTGAGATCAAATATGCCTCTCCCACTTCTGGCCCAGCTCCAATCCTGAATGCCTTGCTAGGCTTGAAAGGTGAAGAAGATGAGGTAGTGCCTCAACATGAATGCAAGGACCTCATCCACCAAGACACATCCCCGAGACCAGACATGTCTTCAACTGCTCTCCCTGGAGCACAGAATGTCTTTGTGGATGGGTCTTGTTCAAGACCAAATGATAACACATACCATGCAGGGTATGCTGTTGTTCAGCTGCCTGATAAAATACTGGAAGCAAACCCTGTCCCATTCCAATCAGCACAAGCTGCAGAACTTATAGCCCTTACTCGAGCTTGTCAGCTTTTTGAAGGGCAGGATGTAAACATTTACACAGACTCCAAGTACGCGTACGGTGTTGCGCATGATTTTGGAGTCATATGGAAAAGGCGGGGCTACATAGCAGCAGACGGTAAATCCATCTCACATTCCACGCTTGTCACAAGTCTGTTAGAAGCTATACAATTACCAAGGTCCATAGCTATACTACACTGTAGGGCACATACAGGGCAACAGGATGACATAGCCAAAGGCAACGCCTTAGCTGACAAAGCAGCAAAAGAAGCAGCATCCACACAGCCTGCAAACATACAAATGCCATTACTCTCACCAGAAATTCCTCTTTTGGATCAAACATTGCGTGATCTCCAAGCATATGCCACAGACCAAGACATCCAGCAATGGAACTCAATAGGTGTGCAGACAAACCCAGAAACTGACCTTGTCTGCCAAGAGGGGAGACCATGTATCCCTGTAGCCAGTGCACCAATTTTTATTTCACAATACCATGGGATAGGTCACAGAGGGTGGAAAGTCACATGTGAACTTTTGGATAAGGATTTTTACATTCCAGGTCTTCCCTCTCTCGTTAAGGCATATGTTTCCAGATGCATCACATGCATTCCGAATAACCCTAGCAACCCTCACAAAGCAAAACACGAACATCTGATATATCCATCTACACCATTCACTCATCTGCAGATAGATTTTACACACATGCCCAAACTAGGTAAAAGACAGGAATATTTGCTAATAATAGTGGACATGTTCTCAAGATGGATAGAATTGTTTGTAACTACAAAGGAAGATGCACAAACAGTAGTGAGGATTCTGATACAAGAAATTATCCCAAGGTGGGGTTGCCCACTACAGATCAACTCTGACAATGGTCCTGCATTTGTGGCCAAAGTTTGTCAAGACCTGGTAAAAACACTGAAAATAGAATGGAAGTTTCATATTCCTTACCACCCCCAGAGTTCAGGTATAGTGGAAAGGATGAACAGAACCATCAAAGATAAGATCAGGAAGGCCACTGGAGGTACGTATGCAAATTGGAAGAAGGTCCTACCAGCTGTACTAGCCGAGGTAAGAATGACACCCTCTAAAAAGACAGGATACTCTCCTTTTGAAGTCTTAATGGGTAGGCCATTCCCCACCCCATGGGCCAGACAGCCACTTATGTTAGAAAGAGGGGACCTAGATCTTATTCAGGAAGAAAATGTAAAAAAACTTATTGAAACTTTGGATAAAGTTGAAAGGAATGTTGCTCGCACCTCTCCTTCTTCTTCACAGGAACCTACACACCCTTTTCAGGTGGGTGACACCGTGGTGGTCCAGAGATTGAACCGCACCAAGAAACAAGAGTTTCCCTTCGGACCCCCAACCACAGTGATCGCAGTCACCCGCACAGCTATTTTGGTAGAAGGACAACAGGCCTGGATTCATGCAAGTCGCATAAAGAAGGTCAACCAGGACCCTAAGAAGCAAGGCAAAGATAAAGCACAGAGAGGTGAAGCAAGTGATATAAATCCTCGAACACTGAGTGAAGCAGGTGGTCAAGACTCTGAACAAGATGACGTCCCTATGTGCCTCCTAAGATGTGCCTCCTATGCTGGGCTGCCCTGATTGTGTTCCTGCCAACTTGGCTGATAACTAACTGTATTTATCATTCTGAAGATTTGGGACTCATAAAGGGTATTTGTGGGGCCTCTAACACTCTACAACAGAATAATACACATGACAGACACAAGAGAAATGAAAACTCAGAAAGTTTTACAGATAAAATGTTATTGTTGAAGTTTAAATATAGCTACGCCCAGAAATCTGGATTTGAAAAATGTTGGATATGTAGTAAACTCCACCCTAGCACTGCTAGAATCCCCTTAATGGCAGTACCTCTAAACTTCACCCCACTCCTTAATGGCACACCTCCTGTCGTCCTTACAGAAGTCATAAGAACACTTTCAAATAATACCCTTACTTTCCAAATTACTGGTAGAAGTCATTCCCCAGACTGGTGTTTTAGGTTGGGAAACTCCACAAATGGAGCTGAAGTTTGCCAACAAGCTAATATTAACTTTTCAATGACTTCAATTGAAAGCCCTTTCTTTCATACTTCAGAACCTGCCCTAAACACCACTCTAATAAACTTTCTTAACTCCAGTTCCACTTCCACAGTAGGACAATTATTGTCGAGTTTAACTTTTTCCAGTTTTTCTGATGAAATGATGACAATATTCAACAAACGATCCTTAGCTCTAGGAAACAGTATTTATATTTGTTGTGGAAAAATCTGTCACCCTTGGATCCCCACCGAACCCCAAGGATGGTGTTATCTTGCATCCCTAGTCCCCATCATGGGCGTAGTAGGAGATAGCAAGGGAAGACACCTCCTTGAAGCTAGCATGCATCCTAGGTACCCCCTCAAACACAGCAATAAAAGGGAGTTATTTCTTACAAAGGATAAGGCATGGGCTTGGTTCCCCTCATGGATTGGGTGGGGAATAGACTTAATGAAAAGGTTGAATAATTACACTGGAATCATTGATGAAATAATGGAAAAGAATTCTGATGATATTACTAAATTAAATATAGAAACTAGGGCAATTAGAAAACAATTAGAACTACACGAGTTAGCCATAGAAAGCATGAGTGCTGCCTTAACTGGGTTATGTGAAAACACAGAAGATTATGAGTGTTGTACCTGGTTACATAACACAAGTATGGAGGTACCAGATTATTATGATATAATTGCACAACACCGGAAAGAAGTAAGCAAATTACAAGATGAAGCTAGAAACATTGCTAAGACATGGGATCCTTTTGCAAACCTAAGTTCTGGGATAGGAATTTTGGCATGGATAAAGAGTGCTGCCATAACTATAATTATGATTATTCTTTTTGTTTTGTTCCTGTATGCCTGTTATAAGCTAATAATGTGCATAATTGTTAAGGCATCCCGAACCTCTGATCCTGCTGCTGCGAATAGAATTTATCTGAGTATGTATTATGATAGAAGAAAATTTACATAACTGTGAAAGGTAGTGAGCCATATAATAATGTCTCAAAGAGGGGATTGTAAAGAACATAGCACATATCATGAGGGACTCCATTTTAGTTCTAAGACACCATCTTATGTTTTACAGGAAAATTGAGAAAACTCAAATATGAGTTTCAACTGAAACCCACATTATCTTTAAGCTGTTATCTATAGAAAACCTTCTCAAGGTTACATATACATTTTAATATAGCTAGAATGTGAAGTTTGTCCTAGCTCATGTTTGTTCTTGATAAGATAAGTGCTTCCTTCAACACCTGTTTAAGAATACTCTAATAGTAAAAATGATGCAAGATTTTGTCTTATAACACCAGCTAATAGTTAAATATTAACTGAACCTATTTTCATTTCAATGACATGTATAAGGTTAGTAAAACTCCTCCCATCCCTCAAATGACATAAATACTGTATGTCTGAGAACTGATAATTAGATATCATTAAGTGGCTAAGCAAACCTGTCTCCTGTGTCACTTTATTGATATCTCCAGGCCTGGGGGTCAACGGAGGTCTTCCTGCATTACCTGAACCTATCTGGGTGGTCTTAGAAGCAGAAATTTCCTACACATGCTATCACCAAAAGTTGTTATTATGCAAATAAGAGCAATCTTAGGTGATATAGTTATACAAAATCATAAAAAATCATGACTGTGAACACACTAAATAAGAGGGTGTAGACTAAACACCTAAATTTGTGACAGATCTTCAAAGAGAAAACCACCATAGATAATAGTGGCTTAGCCTAGGCCAAAAACATAAAAGTGCACCTCTGCCTAATTAATGCAAATATATACAAATTAATTAGTAATTAGTGATCATAGTCCATAGGGTGATGAATCTCTTCAGAAACCAGTGTTCAAAACTTTTCCTACAAGAAAAACCGTGACTGGGGTGCTCTCAGATGAACTTAGTGACTTTTGAGCTCCCCCTCAAGGATCCCCACTCACCGAATCCAGCAACCCCAGAAGGGGCAAACAGCATAGAATATCTCGACCAAGATCTCCTCTCCACCACGATCATATAAGACATCCAGGGTAGTCCCCGTTCTCCGTTTTTGTGGTTAAAATATATTCATAGTAGCTCCCTCATAGAGAAAGGAATAGAAGGCTCCCATAGTGTAGTAGGTAAACTTCCGGGTACGGACCTTCTGGAACGCAGGTGGAGTGCAAACACTTCCAACCAGCGTCACGCTGTTGCTTCCACACTTATGCCCCGTACACACGGTCGGACTTTGTTCGGACATTCCGACAACAAAATCCTCTGATTTTTGCCGACGGATGTTGGTTCAAACTTGTTTTGCCTACACACGGTCGCACAAAGTTGTCGGAATTTCCGATCGCCAACCACACGGTCACGTACACCACGTACGACGAGACTAGAAAAGGCCGGTTCAGAACCAAGCGCGGCACCCTTTGGGCTCCTTTTGCTAATCTCGTGTTAGTAAAAGTTTGGTGAGAGACGATTCGCGCTTTTTCAGACTCGTGGTTTTCAGATCGTTTTCTGCCATTCAGTTTGTGCTTGTGGGTTTGTATCTGCTCTTCAGTGTGTGCAAGCAAGTTCCGCGTGACTTTAAGTAGTCATTGTATTCTTGTTCGTTCGTTACTGTTTTTCAGGTCGCTCTTCACAGGCCATGCTGTTCTTCAGTGCGTTCTGTTACTACGTTCTGAGCAGCCGACCGTTTTCTAGCCATGTTTCGTATACATACTCCTCGTAGAGTTCGTGCTGTGCGGGGGCTTGGTGTCCGGGGTCCTGACCTTGACACAAGTCCAGTCCATGAACAGGGTGGGGAGGAGTTCATGGACCAAGAATTGGTTGCTTCAGCGTGACCAGTTCTCTCATATGCCTTTGCTCCGTGAGATCCGTGAGAATAATCCTGATGATTTCAGGAACTTTCTCAGGATGACGGACCCCGTGTTTCACCATTTGTTGGCTTCGCTGACCCCCTATATCAGCAGGCAGGATACCTGCATGAGGCAAGCCATCACTCCGGAGCAGAGGTTGGTCGCTACCTTGCGGTATTTGGCCACAGGGAGAAGCCTGCAGGACCTCAAGTTTTCGACAGGCATCTTCCCCTAGGCTCTGGGGATCATTATCCCAGAGACCTGTTCTGCCATCATCCAGGTCCTACAGAAGGAGTATATGAAGGTAAGATTTTTATCCTTTTATATCACATTTTATTGTATTGAATGTTTGCTAATATATTGTATTTCTTTCCTCATTCCCTAATTACCATGATTGGAATATGCTGTGAATGTCCCCTTTGTCCCCATGCATGCTGGATTTTTATGTAATTATTATTTTAGGTCCTTCATACATATTTGCCCTTCAATAACCTCCCCAGCATGGTCTCCTGCCCTATATTCACCTCATGTAGTCACTTAACAATGTATTTTATCAGCTCCATAGTAGTGCTTTACCCCAAACACCCCCTAAAATGTTTGTAAATGTTATTTTGGATTTAAATTCAGGCAGAGTGCCAGAGGCTTTTTTTTGTGGTGTCCCCAAATTTTTTGTAACCCTCCCTCCCCCCAACTGCTAAGTCAGCTGATCCCAATTTTCTATCCTCAATCACCTATCTGCTGACTTTGCCAAACCCATACACACTATACCCATCTCTTTACTGGTCAGATGTATGGATGAATTCCCCAAAGCATGTAGTGCAAGGGCCTGCCTGTATACTTTCCAATGGTACTGTTTAAAATTTTTGTATCCTATTATTATCTTGATAGGTAATAACAGAATGTCCAAATGTGCTCAAATGTGTACAGTGTGTATTTATATCTTTGTATTATGACACTTCTTACCTGTCCAGTGGTCTGCCAATAGTGTAACTAAGGAGGGGCTGTTCCAAGTAATACCCATTATTTAGGCATTCATCTCTCAATGAAGTGAAGAGGGTTACCTGTCCAAGATCCCCCCCTATAATGTTAGAAATGGCCCATGAGGGGGGAGGGGGAATATGATAGGTGTACCTTATACTTTGTTGTTGTTAAATTCCCCTTAATAAATGCTATCTGGAGGTTGCCCCATAATGTTTGTGTATAATCTGCTTGCCATGTTTCTGTGAAAAAATAGTAATGTTTCTTGTTTTTTCCTCAACAGTTTCCTTCAGCGCCACAGGAATGGCAGACTGTGGCCTCCCACTTTGCCCAGCGGTGGGACTTTCCTAACTGCGGAGGGGCAATTGATGGGAAACACGTCCACATCGTCCCACCACCCAACTCGGGGTCGTACTATTATAATTACAAGGGGTT
The DNA here is from genome assembly GCA_037952925.1 of Lithobates clamitans. Taxonomy (NCBI): domain Eukaryota; kingdom Metazoa; phylum Chordata; class Amphibia; order Anura; family Ranidae; genus Lithobates; species Lithobates clamitans. The sequence goes on along the minus strand of JBBGZY010003412.1, from coordinate 88,172 downwards.
TAATAGTATAGTGAAGTTGGCGGTGGTGTCGGCTAATTACGACTTCTTGTATGTGGACGTGGGGAAGAATGGCCGGATGTCCGATGGTGGAGTCATCGCCCAGACGGAGTTCTACAGGCATCTCCAGAATGGCAGCTTGGACTTGCCACCTCCAGAGGACAATGTTGAAGGTCTCCCATTTGTGTTCGTTGCTGAGGAAGCATTTGCGCTGGGGGGCCACCTGATGCGGCCATTCCCGATGAGGACCCTCACCCCGGAACAGAGAGTTTTTAATTACCAGCTGGCCAGAGTCCGAAGAGTGGTGGAGAACACATTTGGAATCTTGGCCAGCCGGTTCTGATTATTTCTGACACCTATCCATATGGCGGACTATAAACTGAACCATATAATACTTGCCTGCTGTGTTCTCTATAATTTTTTAAGGAAACATTGAGCCAACTATGCTGGCTCAGTTGGGCCTGAGGCCAGAATCCCAAATCCATCAACACTGACGGCGCTTGAAAGTGGCCGTCCTGGCTTGCCCTCCCTGAGTGCCCGTGATGTCCAGTTACGATACCTGGGGTTCTTTGCGGGTAGGGGGACTATCAATATGCCAGACAATCTGTGAAACCTTTTTCAAATAAAAAACAACCAAAAGAAATTCTTTGTGGACATTTACTGCTTGTGTTTGTTTTAGCTGACCCTGACAGAAATGTGTTGAGTGCAGAAAATGTCGTGATTGTGGGTAACCTTATAAAAAACAGTGTTGGGTGGTACTTCCTAAATGCAAAAACACATTTCACTACAAGTGCACTTGCAACTGCACTGAACCTGCACTTGTAGTGCAAAGTGTATTTGCCCTTAGGAAATAGCCCCCATTTGTGCATAAAACAGCAATTACATCACCCCAAAAGTGTTGTAGTGTTGAGACAATAATCCACACATTCTTGAGTAAGCCAATTTTTTATACCTGCACAATCACATGTGCATTTACCAAAGGTTTTTAAAACAAACCAACATGTTTGTTGTATAACAATTTTTGCAGTAGCATTATCAAAAATCGAAATATCCATTTCAGATAAAACAGGCCTGTGTAAAACCAACAAGAAAGCCAAAAAACTTGAACTTACAAAGTTCACATATGGGAAAACCTGAAGGCTATATCAGACATCAGTATTTAGGAACTGGGTTTGATATAGCGTTCAGATGGGGGGAAATCACCCCTGGAAAAGCCAAATTTGGAAGATGCACACCAATTTACGAATGTCAACATGTGCTATCTGCCATCAGGGGGGATCAAGGGACGTGTTTTGGGGGAGCAAGCCCTTCCTCGATGCAACTTTATAATTGAGGAAGGGGTTGCACCCCCAAAACGTGTCCATTGATCTCCCGTGATGGCAGATAGCACATGTTGGCACACTGTGTGCATCCTCCAAATTTGGCTTTTCTAAACATTGAAAAAAATTTTAGAAGATTGGACCACAATAAAACAGGTGATTTTGTGGGGTTTAAATTCGCCCCAAAACATCAATGATGTTATTATTTTTTTTAATAACATCATTGATTTGTTGCTGTATGTTGTGCAATTCGAGATTACACCCCATGATCTCCCCGATCAGGATCTGGGCACTTTCAGAAGTAAAGCGTTCTCTCTCCCTCACATCACAATCACCTAAAAAGAGATAAAGATCAAAAAAAAGGTCTCAAAAATCTGCCACCATCCATCTCTTTTACCTGAGCCTGTGGTCGCAGACACTCACCTGTTGTGGTGCCAATCTCCACCACATCTTCTTCTTCCTCCTGCTCAGCTTCTTGGGTTTGCGGTATTTCCCCTTCTTCCAGAGGTGGGGGGTCTCTGGTCTCCTGGGATGAGGGGTGTCCTCCGAGTCTTTTCTCCCCTATGTAAAACAAAAATGGTATAATTAGCACACAGATATTTGATGGCAGAACTAGAAATAGGAAACATTGCTTGGAAGTGGGGTACAATTGTCTATTTTAGCCGAGTTCCAAGATGTAGCATTTTCAGTGTCCTTTGTCAAGCTGCAATACTTTACCTGATTAGTACAAGCTTCACAGATGTAGCCGCCCCCTATAGTATACACCGGAGCACCTGTGTGGCCCCCTAATAAAAATGGTGTTCTTGTGTCCCACACTAGTGCTCCAGTGTCCAGATGTGAAAACAGCTGCTCAGTGTCCTCTCCTTACACACAATCTAGTTGGCATTTCATTCTAGTAACAAACCCATCTACACAAACAAATATTTTGCATCCAAGTAGGCCCCCAAAAATGTGTGAAAATGCATATGGCCTAAACAATGGTGTTCTAGAGGCCGAAATAAAAATGTTTGATACGAACGAATAATGGGCCCATGAACATTAAATTTGCCCTTTTAAACGTTACAATTAATAAAAGCACATGGAGCAGAACGAACGTAATAAAGACAAAAAGAATGGGAACACAGCACAACTACTTACTTTTTTGCAGCACTCTCCGGATATTTCAGTACTGCTCTGGCTCTCTCAACTTCAGGTCCGACCACCGCTTCCTGAGCTGATCTTTAGATCTTCGTACCCCGAAATTCCTGTGAAGGCTTTTGATCACTTTAGCAATGATTTTTGCCTTTCTGATGTTGGGGTTGGAGTAAGGCCCATACTTCCCGTCATAGTCGGACTTCCTCATGATGTCGACCATCTCCAACATCCCCCCAAAGGACATATTTGTGGCCTTAAAACGTCTCATTCTGGATCGGGACGTGCCTGGATCCGGGCTTTCCTCCTCCTCCTCCTCGTTGCTAGAATTAGCATGCACCTGTTCTAACTCCGCCATCATGCTCTTCACCCACTGCGCCGAACGAAAAGGGGCGGGGAATAGACTAGAAAGAATGTCAGGGGCGGGCGGAGTTACACGCATGCGCAGTGTGTATAAAGCGTAACACGCGTGCGTATTACGTACGATCTGTGAGCGGAGGAAGGAGCATTGGACGTGCCGATCGTAAGAACGAAGGTAAGAGACAAACTTGTGCCTATACTGCTTCTAGATTGAGGCCTATATTGTAACAAGATTAGGAGAGTTTTGTCTGACATTAGGCTTTGTCTTGTGTTGTGTCTTGCAGTGAACATGGATATGGTACTCAAAGATAATCCTCTGGAATTCCCTACCCCAATCTGTCAGACTGTCTCCAAATTTATCCACTTTTAGGCAATCCCTGAAAACCTTCCTCTTCAGAGAAGCCTATCCTGCCTCCATCTAATAACTGCACTATTTTCTCCATTAGCTCATCCCCCACAGCTATTACCCTTTTGTATAACTTGACCCTCCCTCCTAGATTGTAAGCTCTAACGAGCAGGGCCCTCTGATTCCTCCTGTATTGAATTGTATTGTACTTGTATTGTCTGCCCTAATGTTGTAAAGCGCTGCGTAAACTGTCGGCGCTATATAAATCCTGTATAATAATAATAATAATAATAATAATAATAATGACTTCATGTTAGTATTCGTAGATATGTTAAGTGAGCTGCCCTGTCTGTGGGAGATTACCCACCCCCATTTCAAGAACCAAGCAAAGAGGAAGGCAGCACTGGAGCAATTGTGTGAAATTGTGAAGCAGGTGATCCCCATGGCAGACATCACCTATTTAAAGATCTTCATTGGTGGCCTGAGGAGCACATATCTGAGGGAGCGCAAGAAAGTCCTGGATTCACAGAGATCCGGAGCAGCAGGTCACATCTATGTCCCCAGGATGTTGTACTACGACAGGCTGCACTTTCTGGCAGGCCAGACTGAACCCAGGCCATCCCTCTCCAGTCTTCCTTCCACGCTTCCTTCCCCCCCGGCTGAGGCTTCTGACGCCCAACCTGGGCCTTCCAGGCCATATGTGGAGGAGCCCAGATTGAGCCAGGTATAGCATTCCTCTAAATATTTCTGCTTGTACAATCAATTATGTTAACTAGATGTTAGTTGGGAGTACTAATTGGGATTGGGATTGATGATGCAAAACATTACAACCATGTCCCTTTTTCATACACAGGGAAGTCTCAGCCAGGAGGTGGCCGGGCCGAGCTGGCTGGCTGATCTGCAGGTCCCTCCACCCCCCCTGAAAAGAGAAAGTAAAAATAACATTGAACAAAGATCAACCTTCGAAAAAATCCAAACATTAAAGAAAAAAAAAGGCTGAAAATCCAAAAATAAAATAAATAAAAAATATAAAACTGTCAGATGTGACAACTAATAACAATATATTGAGGGAATCCCTCTAAAAAAACACAAATAAAACTTTGTGAGAAGTGTGTGTGAATATGAGCAGCAAAACTACTTCATTCTTCTCACATTATAAAGAAGAAGAGAGTGCGCTGTATTAAACCATTTCTTACATTGCAGCATGACGAAAGTGCTGTATCCATTGCGAACGCTAAGTTTACCAGAACGAGCTGTCCCGTGTCGGAATTTCTTCTGAGCATGCGTGGCACTTTGTGCGTCGGAACAGGCCACACACGGTCGGAATTGACGCGATCGGATTTTGTTGTCGGAAAATTTTATCTCCTGCTCTCCAACTTTATGTGTCGGAAAATCCGATGGAAAATGTCCGATGGCGCCCACACACGGTCGGAATTTCCGACAACACGCTCCGATCGGACATTGTCCATCGGAAAATCCGACCGTGTGTACGGGGCATTAGCCTGATTTTTTAGGCACGTTCCACTTATGCTACCCGCACCCTGATATGGTGCATTTGATACACTACTGCTGGACTTTTTACTTTAGTTTAATCTTTACTTATTTTGTTTTTAGTTTTATTTTTAAACAGTTTGGTGTATTTTTATGGAGATTTGTGAATAAATTTTACCTACTACACTATGGGAGCCTTCTATTCCTTTATCTATGAGGGAGCTACTATGAATATATTTTAACTACAAAAACGGAGAACGGGGACTACCCTGGATGTCTTATATGATCGTGGTGGAGAGGAGATCTTGGTCGAGATATTCTATGCTGTTTGCCCCTTTGGGGTTGCTGGATTCGGTGAGTGGGGACCCTTGAGGGGGAGCACAAAAGTCACTAAGTTCATCTGAGAGCACCCCAGTCACGGTTTTTCTTGAAGGAAAAGACTGGTTTCTGAAGAGATTCATCACCCTATGGACTATGATCACTAATTACTAATTAATTTGTATATATTTGCACTAATTAGGCAGAGGTGCACGTTTATGTTATATGTTTTTTGTCTAATGCCAATGATTTAGCATCCTATGGACTATGATCACTAATTATATATTATAAATTAATTTGTATATATTTGCACTAATTAGGCAGAGGTGCACTTTTATGTTTTTGGCCTATGCTAAGCCACTATTATCTATGGTGGTTTTCTCTTTGAAGATCTGTCACAAATTTAGGTGTTTAGTCTACACCCTCTTATTTAGTGTGTTCACAGTCATGATTTTTTATGATTTTGTATAATTATATCACCTAAGATCGCTCTTATTTGCATAATAACAACTTTTGGTGGTAGCACGTAGCGTGCACCACCAATAGGGGTTACGGTGGGGGTATAAAATGCTTTAGATATTTGGTATAGTCTACACTAGGATACTAAGGGATCACAATAAACCCCCCCCCCCCCCACTATGCCATCCCATATAATCCTACAGGAAGCGCCATACCCCATTATAAATTTTAGGTACTTTGTGGAGGATCCTTAGGGAAGCTCCTTTAGGGGAGCTGCATACCTCAATCTTTTGTCCTAAGCGCATCTTTCACACATATTCACTAGAGAAGGAAATAGTGTACTGCTAGTGTGAAGTAAGGGGAATGGAACTTTAAAATGCAGCTACAAAGACTAGAGAAAGAGCGATCGTTCCCCTTTCTTTACAAAATCCCTGATATCTGATCTGTGGGTGGGCAGGATGGTGAAGAGCACTTTTTTTTTGGACTGTGGTGGATTGCCCTTCTTTTTCATGTCCCCCCCCATTGTTTTCGGTAAGGGATAAGGGGGGTTAAGACAAATATACACCTATGGGTATTAATGACTTGGTCATATGTCACTATGACATCACAGCGCACTACAAAGGTGAGCCAGGCAGCCGCCGCTAAGCTGGGGAAATTTGCACAGGGTCAGATTTCTGACCAGACCTCACCTAAAAACAAGAGTCAAGATACCAAAATGCTGTCTAAACCACAAGTTGTGCCCCCCGGCCTAAGAAAGAGTCAGGGACATGGCCAGGAAACCCCTGTGAAGTCAGCAACTGCCCCCACAGGAAATCTGTTATGGGAGAGGTCGGAGGATGCCCAAAGGTGGTCAATATCACCATCTAAACCGCTAGCTTTGGGGGAGGTGCTGCAGGCAATTCATTCCAGTAACACTTCCATAAATGAAATGTCTGACCAGTTGCAAACCATCCGAGAAGAACTGTCCTTTGTCAGGCATGATATGGGGGCAGGTGGGGGGCGGGTTAGCCTCTTGGAGGATGACTTAAACCCACTTAAACGGGAGATGAGGACTATAAGGGAACAAATGGATAATTACCAGATAAAGATCGATGAAATGGAGAACAGGATACATAGGAAGAACTTGAGGATAGTAGGATTACCTGAACGTAGTGAGGGACGAAAAATGGTTTAAATCGTTATTTGGAGAACAGTCCTTTTCAGCCCTTTTTGCATTAGAAAGAGCCCACAGGGTCCCTCCTAGACTTCCCCAACCAGGAGCCCCTCCGAGATCGCTCTTGGTAAAATTCCTCTATTACAAGGACAAAGTTACCACACTAAATAAAGCCAGAGAAATGGGTAATATTCTTCACAATGGCAATAGGGTCTCTATATACCCAGACTTTTCACCTGATTTACAAAAATGAAGGGCCAAGTTTGGAGAAATCAAACTCAAATTGCGACAATTAAAATTGAAGTAGGCACTGTTATACCCGGCAAGATTGTGTATAAATGCTTTGGGGGAGACCGTGTTTTCTGACACTCCGGAGGGAGTGGAGGACTGGAGAGCAACCTATAAGAGGAGAATGTAGATTCATCTCATAGCAATATCATGAAAACTCTCCCTTTTTAAAAAAAAAAAAAACAATATGATTTAATTTAGGACACAAAATAGCAGATTGATGAAAATTTTGGGAGATAAGAAAGGGGGGTGGTGATGGACAGGTGGGAGGGAACAATGAGCATATTACCCCCTGTCACCAAGGGGTATGGTGAAGAGTTCGCTCTATCTGTGGTTTTTGTTTTATGTGTTTGTCTTGTTATGTGTGGTGTTTGTTTCGTTTTGTTAAATGTTGGCTGTATGGGTTTTTGAGGGGGGGGTCAGGGAGGGATGAGTGTAATATAGGATTAAAGTTGATAATAACACTTAAAAAGATAGATAAATGTAAAGGTCACATTAGGAAGCCCCATAAAAGGCCCAGTGGACAGGTGAATGGGTGTATGGGATGGAATGAGGGGTTTGTTTGGCACAAAAGTTTGTATGAAGTTAAATATAAGTATGAGAACAAAGACAGGTACGAGAAAAAAACACTATGGGGTCACAAAAATGATACAAGAAAAAAATGACACAAAATGGAAAAAACACTGGTTACAAGACTCACTAAAATGTAAATTATAATGGTTACACGCACTCAGATTAAAAAATGAATTTTATGTTCATGGAACATCTGGGGAATGGGAGACCCAGAGAAAAAAGCAGCAGTTCTCCTGATTGCAAAGACATAGGAGGTAGCTATCCTTTGTTTACAGGAGACACATCTCTAAAATTTCTATCCCCCAATTGAGGTGGAGAGATTATGCTACACAGTTTCATTCAGTTCCTATTCTAGGGGGGTGAACATTTTTGTTAGATCAGGTGTGGTCTTCTCTTGTATGCAGGCTAAGGTGGATGAACGAGGGAGATATATATTTCTATTCTGTAAGATTGAGAACAGAGTTTGTGTACTGGCAAATGTGTACCTCCCCCCGCCATTTGACATTTCGATCCTTTCTGGGCTCGCCGAGATTGTTTTGGATAAGCCGGGGGTGCCGGTGATAGTAATGGGGCATTTAATTATGGTAATAGACCAGAAATTAGACAGGTTCCCCCCAGGGACACTAACGGGTCATGTCACGGACACCCGGCTACCTGAGTTTCTAAAAGAAACAGGATTCTGGGACATGTGGAGAATACGGAATCCGGAGGCCCGACAATATTCGTGCTTCTCTAGGACACACTCCACACTCTCCAGGATTGACCTGGTGCTGGGAAATGAGGAGATGATGCCTATGATAAAGAATGTGAACTACAGACCAAGGGGTCTGTCGGATCATTCCCCAGTGACCATGTTATTAGAGTTAGACGAGCGTAACATCCTGGGGACTGGAGGATAAGCCCATTCTGGATCGAATTGATGGGGGATCCGAACGAGGTATTGGTATCTCTGGGGGAGTTTCTTGACTTAAACAGAGGTACCGCCTCGGAAGGAATAGTATGGGATACCCTGAAGGCCTTTCTAATGCCGTGTACACACGAGTGGACTTTACGACAGACTTTGCTCGGCTGACTTTTCGGCGGACTTTGTCGGCTCCTTGCGCCGGACTTAAAAACGGACGGACTTGGCCACACACGATCACTGCAAAAGTCTGATGTTTTGGAACGCGGTGACATTGAGCACGTACGACGGGACCATAAAAAGGAAGTTATAGCCCCACTACGGCACCCTTTGGGCTCCTTCTGCCAATCTCATGTTTATCTCGTGTTAGTAGAAGTTTGGTTAGAGACGATTCGCGCTTTTCACACTTCAGCTTATTTCGATCGTTTTCTGCGGTTCAGTTTGTGCTTGTGAGGTTTGTATCTGCTTTTCAGTGCGTGTTGGTCAGTTCGTACCCTGCCCAGCAGGCCGTTCTGGTCCGCTCGTTCCTGATTTTCAGGTCGTTCTTCATAGGCCTTGCTGTTCTTCAGTGCGTTTGTTATAAGTTTGTTTGTTTGACCAGCCGACCATTTTGAAGCCATGTCGCGTGGACGTACTCGTTCTCGAGTTCGTGCTGCGTGGGAACTTGGTGTTGGGGTTAATACTTTGACCCGGGTCCAGTCCATGAACAGGGTGGGGAGGAGTTCATGGATGAAGAATTGGTTGCGCCAGCGTGACCAATTCTCTCATATGCCTTTGCTCCGTGACATCCGTGAGAATAATCCTGAGGATTTCAGGAATTATCTCCGGATGACGGACCCCGTTTTTGAGCATCTGCTGGCTATGCTGACTAGGCATGTGCAATTCGTTTCGTTCCGAATTAGTTTTTTAACGAATTTCGACAAATTCGTTAATTCGGGAATATCCGAATTAACGAAAACTTGTTTAACAAATTTTTTCCGAATATTCGTAAATTCGATAAAATTGGACATTCGTAAATTCGGGCATTCCTACATTCGTACATTCGTACATTAGTAAATTAGTGATATCGTAAATTTGTAAATTTGAAAATTCGGAAATCTGAAATAATAGTTAACTAATAATAACTTACCTATTAGTAATTACTAGTAACTTTTAAATTATAGGTATTGTAATTTCCTTTAAAATTTGGCTGTTAGTGAACATAACACATACAAATTTATCCAAAGTTATGAATGATCCGAAAAAATGGAATGGAACGTAATGAATTAATAATAATAAATAATAATAATAACAACGTTTTATTATTATTATTTATTATTAATTTGTTCCGTTCCATTTGTTTAGATGCAGCATTCGTTTTGGATAATTCGTAACTTCGGATAAATTCGTATTTGTTACGTTCACTGACAGTCAAATTTGAAAGGAAATTACAATACCTATAATTTAATAGTTAGTTACTATTTCAGATTTTTGAATTTTCGGGTTTTTGGATTTTCAAACTTCGACTTTACAAATTTCCGAATTTTCTAATTTACAAATGTACGATTTTACGAATGTACGAATGTACGAATGTAAGAAATTACAAATGAAAAAATGTAAAAATGTACAAATGTACGAATGAACGAATGTATGAATGAACGAATGTTCGAATTTACGAATGTACGAATGTACGAACGAACGCATTTACGAATTTATGAATCGCGATCATAACGAATGACCCCCACCCCCACAAATGTTTAAAACAGTCAGGTGTGTTTGTTAACCTAATTAGAACCCCTCCCCCACCCCCACAAATGTTTAAAACAGTCAGGTGTGTTTGTTAACCTAATTAGAACACCTCCCCCACCCCACAAATGTTTAAAACAGTCAGGTATGTTTGTTAACCTAATTAGAACACCTCCCCCACATTCAAATGGATCAATGGGCCATCAGAGGGGGTGATTAATTTTATAAGTGGGCCTTATGTTTTTTTACCATTTCAATTACAAACACACATATTAATAATGTTTGACTGCTGTTGTTCACTAATTTTTTTCACTCCACAGTTTCCTTCAAGTACACAGGAATGGCAGACTGTGGCCTCCCAGTTCGCTGACCGTTGGGACTTTCCCAACTGTGTCGGGGCGATTGACGGGAAGCATGTCCGCATTGTGCCACCACCGCATTCGGGGTCTTATTTCTATAACTACAAGGGGTTCCATAGTGTAGTTTTGATGGCGGTGGTCTCGGCACATTTGGACTTTCTGTTTGTGGATGTGGGAAAGAACGGCCGGATGTCTGATGGAGGAGTCTTTGCACAGACCGAGCTGTGTCATCGTCTCCAGACCGGTGGCCTGGAATTGCCACCTGATGACGAGAATGTGGATGGACTCCCCTCAGTTTTTATTGCTGATGAAGCATTTGCTCTCGGTGAGAACTTGATGAGGCCGTTCCCCCAAAGGACACTCACCCCTGAGAGGAGGGTATTTAATTATCGGCTGGCCAGAGCAAGAAGAGTTGTGGAGAATGCCTTTGGGATTCTGCCCAGCCGGTTCCGTTTATTCCTTTCTTCAATTAATTTGGCGGACTATAAACTAAACTACGTCATCCTTGCTTGCTGCATCTTGCATAACTTTTTAAGGAGACATTCAGCAACATATATATCCTTGGTTGGGCCTGAGGCCAGACTGGAACAGGACAGCACTTTGACAGGCCTAGAAATTGGCCGTATTGGCTTGGCCCCCCGAACTGCACGTCAAATGCGTGAGCGTTATGTTAATTATTTTAATGGTCGGGGGGCCATTGCTATTCAGCAACAGCTTTAATTTTACCAAAAAATAAAATAAAAATAATTGATCAAAAATATCTTGTTTTTATTCTTGTTTGCATTTAGTTATGTCTGTCTCCTAGTGCACTTGTATTAGTGACAAGTGCATTTACCTTTAGTTAATCAGGCCCTTTGTTACTGTAACCACCCAAAAACAAAAAAAAATATATTTTTCTGAAATAATCAGCCACACACATTGTATTAGTAAAAACTTTTTACTTTGTGCACATTGAAAGGTGCATTTTTGAATAATTTTTTTTTTTTTTTACAGATTTTTATTGGTGTAAAAATATATCTTTTTTACGTTAATAAAGGCATATTTTTGCAAAAGTAGACCTTGATAAAAATATTTACATTCACAACAGTGTTTTTATAAACATAACAAAACATTAAAGAACTTACAAAGTTCAACATTTATAGAACGGTGCATGTGATGTCACCCTGGGAAATCGTTCCTTTTGAATATGCTCAAAATTGAGAATTACAAAAGGGTCAAGTCAACATGTGCTATCTCCCATCATGGGTGAGCAATGTACGTGTTTTGTGTGTGCAATCCCTTTTTGGTCCTATCACCACAAAATAATTTTGAGGATGAAGGGGTTGCAAACACAAAACAAGTACATTGATAACCCATGATGGAGGATAGCACATGATGACACACCGTGTGCATCAGAATGAAAATGTGGGTATCACCAAAAAATTCTAAAAACATTTGCTAGAAAAAACAAACTTCACAAGGAAATGAAGAACATAATTGATGTTTTTAGGCCAAACGTTATTATATTCTGCCCAAAACATCAATCATGTTCTTCATTTCCTGTTGCATGGAGTCCAGGCGAAGTTGCATGCTATGAATTTGGTCACGCATTTTATCTATTTGCCCATTCCACAGCATTATCTGGCCAATCAGTCTTTGCGCACTGTCTGTGGTGAAGGGCTCTGCCGCTTGGCCTTCCACAACCAGAAACTCACCTAAAATTAGTGAATAAAAACAAGGGTTACAATATGCACGCCAAAATATATTAACTCAAGCTGGGGTGTCAGTCACTCACTTGGTGGGCTTGAAACCTCGCACACTTATTCCACCTCTCCTTCCTCCAGGTCATCGGGTGGGCGTGGTCTTGGGCTGGGGCTTGGGGTATCTTCGGCCTCAGGCTGGTGACTTGGGGGGGTCCTGAGATCCTTGGACTGTTGTCTGAGTCTTTTCTCCCCTATGAGAATTGAATAAAAGGTATAGTTAAAACACAGTGATATTTTAGATTTTATAAAATACTCTGAAATGTTGGTTAGGAGTTGTGGCCAATTGCCTTTTTTGGTCATCAAAAATTTAGAAGACAGGATGAACATTCCCTCTGAACAACAATTATAAACAATGCACATTTTCAGGCAAGTTTCACAGATGCAGACACCTCAATGCTCTCCTATGTGTATTACTCCTCTAAAATGTATTTATGGTCACATAGTACACTATAGTGCTCGTGAGTCCAGATGTGGAAACAGCTGCTGTGTCCTGAAATATGGAAAAAGTCTTGCAAGCCACAATAATCCAATGCCTTAGTAGAGAACCAACTGAATAAATACCCGGCTGCAAACGCAGATCACGTATTCATGACCGTGCGATAGACTATAAATAAAGAATGCGCTGCGCCTGGGGATATATCTGAATAATTAAAATCCTAAGTGTAAATTGAAAATAATAATAATATAAAGTGCAATTTACAAAGAGTATAAAACTAAAATCACTCGCTGTAAGAATTTTATAACCATGTACACCAAAGTGCCGTGTACATTAAATCACAAAGTGCAATGTGCATATAAAGCATACCTAAATCATGCGATGTAACTATGACAATATAGATCTAAAACCATCTGTGAATAAATGTACGAAATAACCAAAAATCCTTGAATAGGTGTGCATACTGAAAAAATGTTATACATATAACACATAAAAAATCCACTGTGATTATAAAAGTGAGGGTGAAAAAAAAATAAAAATTATAAAAATTAAAATAAATAAGAACACATATAAAATAAATCACTCGTGTAGTAAAATGGAACTATAATCGTCCTTATTGTGGTATTGAAATCACAGTTGTGAAAAAATCTTCCAATCCAACAACGTGAAGTGACAAAGTTCCAGCAAAAATCAATATACTAGTAGTGTTTCAAAGAAAAAGTTCCAGTACTGAATCAAAGGTGCCCAAAAACATGCGGTGAAGTGCCTTGGTGACCCCCAATGTGATTGCGCTCACCTTAGAGCGTGTGACACAGTGTTCAGTTGTGTCAATTCACACTTTTGGAGCCACCCCTGGGCTCAGTGATTAGTACAGCTGATTCCCCAAACAGATTCGTTATGGCTCCACTCACATCATATCATAGAAAAGAGAAAGGCTAATATAGTGTAATACCGTAAGATCATTTTATTGAAATGACCTCCAATCCCCACATGGGGTACTCACATTTATAAGGTGCTCATGTGCACCAAACATGACAAGCGGAAAAACGGCTGTGCGGCGTACTGCGGGGTGTGAGAGATCCACAACCCAGCTCTGTGCTGATCGCTCCGTCCTGGCCCCTCCCCTACGCGTCTTCGACATCCCCCTGATGAAGACACGTGACTTAATACTTTTTGATATTGAGTTTTCTAACCAATTTCTGTACACCAACGTAGGTGTCAAACTTATTAAGACCTTTTTTCGGGGCATATTTAATTCCCTTATCCAAAACTAGTAGTTCCTCTCTCGATAATTCTACTCCACTCAAATTATAAATTCCCTGCCCTAATCTTCCCGCCTTCTTTTTCTGTTGTATTCTTCGTCCAGCTCTCCCTCCTCTCTTCCTGGATTTCGTGTTTCTCGGGCGGGCCCTCCCCTGGTCCCCCCTAAAAAAGATTCATCCAGAAAGTTTTCATTATCACTCAAAGGTTGAAAGCTGTTGGTTACAGGTACTCCATATTGGTCCTGTTGATGTTTTTCATATCTAACTCTCTGCGGTTTAGGGGAATAGTAAACTCCACCCCTACGTGTATCTTCTCTTGGATAAGGGGGGTATCCTCTAAAGGGAGGTTGATACGGTAAGGGGCCCCTGTATGGTACACGATTTCCTCTCTGGGGTGTATTATGTTGATTCCCATAACTCCTGTATTGATGGTATGGAGTGCTGTGTTGGTATCCATATTGCTTTTGATAGCCATATGAGTTATGTTGGCCGCTTCTATATTGAGGGGGAGGGTTCGAAGGATAGCTCCTATCATAATGATCTCTTTCCTGCTGGACCCTATAACCATTATCCTGGTAGGTGGAAGCCTCATATCCCCAATTACCATTATTGGGAGGCGGGTCATTTCTCCCCTCATTATTCGGTCGCCTTGGTGGATTGTATTGCGACTTTCTTGGGGGTTGGCGGTAAGGTGTATGGGGTAATGCATCATCCTGGCGATGCGGTGGAAACCCTCTATTAAATTGTTTATTATTCTGTTGTTGTGAATAAAGCTGACCCTGTGGTTGTGGTACTGTCATATCCCCATTCGTGGCTGTCCCCGCTTGTGGTTGAAGATTAGCTGCGGTAGTGGACGCCAGTGTTGATTGCCATCGAAAGACCTGTTTATTTTGATAGTCTTCGAAGTCCCTCTGGTACTTCTTCTTCTTTGCATTTTTATTTTCTGTATCTTTCTTCTGCATACTTCTATGCAGCTCCCCCATAAGCTTGGTGTATTCAGGATTATTGGTAAAGGGGTTAAGCTTGTCCCTAATATCCTTAATTTGGTTTTCCAAGAGGTTTAGTTTCCGCTGTTTTCTTTTCATAAGGAATTCAATGATCTCCCTTCCCTTACCTACGAAAAATGCATACCACTCCTCTATATCATCATCCCCTAGCAGGCCATCATTGATGGGAACATCCCACCGTAGCTTCCTGGGGACCAGACCGTCCTTTAAATACTTTCTCATGGTGGATAGATCCCACCATATATTACTTTTTTTGTCCATGCAATGTCCTAATTTCCTAAAAAACTGCGTAATATCATTCTCCTTTGCACTAGTGGTAGAGAAGAGATCCTCCAGATCAATTTCTCTATTTTCAAAAAAGGCAAAAGGATCCATCTGGCTACTAGCAAGAATATGAAATCAAGGAATCAAAATAATAGTAGACAAACCTTGCGAGCCACTTACGGATAAATGCCTAAAAAATAGTATGTAATCAATCCTGAGTTGAGACCAGCTGCAAACACTCAGTCACGTTTCATAATCGTGCAAGTGGCAAAAATAGAAAAAATGTGTCTGCGCTAGATAAAAGTAATCATATCAATCATAAGTGCAAAAATAATACGTACAAAAACATTAATGCTGACCAGTAATAAATAAACATAAGTGAAAAATACCCATAAGTGCTTAAAATTGTAAGGTGCACAGTGCTACATTAAATACACAATGTGAGTGCTCAATCAGGAAACGTATAAAATAAATGCTAAATTAAATAGAATATAAAGGGAAAATATCTTCTTGTGAATCTAATAAAGTCCAAAACAGTGTATATCCAGAGATATAAAAGTGCCCAAAAACATTGTCCGTGATCAGTGAAGTTCGCACATCTTTCCTTCCAAAGGTGTATCACCAAGAAACGTGCTTTAGTGTCTTCCAGTGACCCCCACAGGCATATATGCTCACCTTCCTGCGTGTGACACAGTGATTAGACTATGTCAAGCAAAGTCTTGGAGACACTCCTGTGCTCTAATGGAACCAGCTGTGCAGACCTTCAATGCTCTCAGTCAAGATTATATATGCAAAAGAAAAGAAACTCCATAGCGCAACATTGCAAGATAAAGTAAAAGGTTTTATTGAAAAAAGGTTCTCTCCCCTTGCGGGGGTACTCACATACTGTGGGTGCGTGATCACGGACAATGTTTTTGGGCACTTTTATATATTTATTAGATTCACAAGAAGATATTTTCCCTTTATATTCTATTTAATTTAGCATTTATTTTATACGTTTCCTGATTGAGCACTCACATTGTGTATTTAATGTAGCACTGTGCACCTTACAATTTTAAGCACTTATGGGTATTTTTCACTTATGTTTATTTATTACTGGTCAGCATTAATGCTTTTGTACGTATTATTTTTGCACTTATGATTGATATGATTACTTTTATCTAGCGCAGACACATTTTTTCTATTTTTGCCACTTGCACGATTATGAAACGTGACTGAGTGTTTGCAGCTGGTCTCAACTCAGGATTGATTACATACTATTTTTTAGGCATTTATCCGTAAGTGGCTCGCAAGGTTTGTCTACTATTATTTTGATTCCTACACTGATCTACCTGATTCCTACACTGACCACTACACTGACCTACCTGATTCCTACACTGACCACTACACTGACCTACCTGATTCCTACACTGACCTACCTGATTCCTACACTGACCACTACACTGACCTACCTGATTCCTACACTGACCTACCTGATTCCTACACTGACCACTACACTGACCTACCTGATTCCTACACTGACCACTACACTGACCTACCTGATTCCTAAACTGACCTACCTGATTCCTACACTGACCACTACACTGACCTACCTGATTCCTACACTGACCACTACACTGACCTACCTGATTCCTACACTGACCACTACACTGACCTACCTGATTCCTACACTGACCTACCTGATTCCTACACTGACCACTACACTGACCTACCTGATTCCTACACTGACCTACCTGATTCCTACACTGACCACTACACTGACCTACCTGATTCCTACACTGACCTACCTGATTCCTACACTGACCACTACACTGACCTACCTGATGCCTACACTGACCTATCTGATTCCTACACTGACCACTACACTGACCTACCTGATTCCTACACTGACCTACCTGATTCCTACACTGACCACTACACTGACCTACCTGATTCCTACACTGACCTACCTGATTCCTACACTGACCTACCTGATTCCTACACTCACCTACCTGATTCCTACACTGACCTACCTGATTCCTACACTGACCACTACACTAACCTACCTGATTCCTACACTGACCACTACACTGACCTACCTGATTCCTACACTGACCACTACACTGACCTACCTTAATTCTACACTGACCTACCTGATTCCTACACTGACCACTACACTGACCTACCTGATTCCTACACTGACCACTACACTGACCTACCTGATTCCTACACTGACCACTACACTGACCTACCTGATTCCTACACTGACCACTACACTGACCTACCTGAATTCTACACTGAACTACCTGATTCCTACACTGACCACTACACTGACCTACCGGATTCCTACACTGACCACTACACTGACCTACCTGATTCCTACACTGACCACTACACTGACCTACCTGATTCCTACACTGACCACTACACTGACCTACATGATTCCTACACTGACCTACCTGATTCCTACACTGACCACTACACTGACCTACCTGATTCCTACACTGACCTACCTGATTCCTACACTGACCACTACACTGACCTACCTGATTCCTACACTGACCTACCTGATTCCTACACTGACCACTACACTGACCTACCTGATGCCTAAACTGACCTATCTGATTCCTACACTGACCACTACACTGACCTACCTGATTCCTACACTGACCTACCTGATTCCTAGACTGACCACTACACTGACCTACATGATTCCTACACTAACCTACCTGATTCCTACACTGACCTACCTGATTCCTACACTCACCTACCTGATTCCTACACTGACCTACCTGATTCCTACACTGACCACTACACTAACCTACCTGATTCCTACACTGACCACTACACTGACCTACCTGATTCCTACACTGACCACTACACTGACCTACCTTAATTCTACACTGACCTACCTGATTCCTACACTGACCACTACACTGACCTACCTGATTCCTACACTGACCACTACACTGACCTACCTGATTCCTACACTGACCTACCTGATTCCTACACTGACCACTACACTGACCTACCTGTTTCCTACACTGACCACTACACTGACCTACCGGATTCCTTCACTGACCACTACACTGACCTACCTGATTCCTACACTGACCACTACACTGACCTACATGATTCCTACACTGACCACTACACTGACCTACATGATTCCTACACTGACCTACCTGATTCCTACACTGACCTACCTGATTCCTACACTGACCACTACACTGACCTACCTGATTCGTACACTGACCTACCTGATTCCTACACTGACCACTACACTGACCTACCTGATTCCTACACTGACCTACCTGATTCCTACACTGACCACTACACTGACCTACCTGATTCCTACACTGACCTACCTGATTCCTACACTGACCACTACACTGACCTACATGATTCCTACACTAACCTACCTGATTCCTACACTCACCTACCTGATTCCTACACTCACTTACCTGATTCCTACACTCACTTACCTGATTCCTACACTCACCTACCTGATTCCTACACTGACCACTACACTGAACTACCTGATTCCTACACTGACCACTACACTGACCTAACTGATTCCTACACTGACCACTACACTGACCTACCTGATTCCTACACTGACCTACCTGATTCCTACACTGACCACTACACTGACCTACCTGATTCCTACACTGACCTACCTGATTCCTACACTGACCACTACACTGACCTACATGATTCCTACACTAACCTACCTGATTCCTACACTCACCTACCTGATTCCTACACTCACCTACCTGATTCCTACACTCACCTACCTGATTCCTACACTGACCACTACACTGAACTACCTGATTCCTACACTGACCACTACACTGACCTAACTGATTCCTACACTGACCACTACACTGACCTACCTGAATTCTACACTGACCTACCTGATTCCTACACTGACTACTACTCTGACCTACCTGATTCCTACACTGACCACTACACTGACCTACCTGATTCCTACACTGACCACTACACTGACCTACCTGATTCCTACACTGACCACTACACTGACCTACCTGAATTCTACACTGACCTACCTGATTCCTACACTCACCACTACACTGACCTACCGGATTCCTACACTGACCACTACACTTACCTACCTGATTCCTACACTGACCACTACACTGACCTACCTGATTCCTACACTGACCTACCTGATTCCTACACTGACCTACCTGATTCCTACACTGACCACTACACTGACCTACCTGTTTCCTACACTGACCACTACACTGACCTACTGGATTCCTACACTGACCACTACACTGACCT
This sequence comes from Lithobates clamitans, assembly GCA_037952925.1. Taxonomy (NCBI): domain Eukaryota; kingdom Metazoa; phylum Chordata; class Amphibia; order Anura; family Ranidae; genus Lithobates; species Lithobates clamitans. Next base: position 68,754 of record JBBGZY010003412.1, on the reverse strand, counting down.
ACCTGATTCCTACACTGACCACTACACTAACCTACATGATTCCTACACTGACCACTACACTGACCTACATGATTCCTACACTGACCTACCTGATTCCTAAACTGACCACTACACTGACCTACCGGATTCCTACCCTGACCACTACACTGACCTACCTTATTCCTACACTGACCACTACACTGACCTACCTGATTCCTACACTGACCACTACACTGACCTACATGATTCCTACACTGACCACTACACTGACCTACATGATTCCTACACTGACCTACCTGATTCCTACACTGACCTACCTGATTCCTACACTGACCACTACACTGACCTACCTGATTCCTACGCTGACCACTACACTGACCAACCTGATTCCTATACTGTGTAGTGGATGTAGCGTTTTATTTTTTCACATAGGTATTGAGGTACGTTTCCATGTAGGCATTTGTGTGTGAGGCAGAGGGTCTTGAATGTGATCTGATCCTTTATGGTGGCCAATTTAGGCTCCTCAGGGATGGGAAAATGGATTCCCAGGGTTTTTTCCTGTTATCAGTCTTGCTGCGGTGTAGTGGTAGTCAGTGTAGTGGTCAGGTAGGTCAGTGTAGTGGTCAGATAGGTCAGTGTAGGGATCAGGTAGGTCAGTGTAGTGGTGAGTGTAGGGATCAGGTAGGTCAGTGTAGGAATCAGGTTGATCATTATAGTGCTCAGGTAGGTCAGTGTAGGAATCAGGTTGGTAAGTGTAGCGGTCAGGTTGGTCAGTGTAGGAATCAGGTTGGTAAGTGTAGTGGTCAGGTAGGTCAGTGTAGGAATCAGGTTGGTCAGTGAAGTGGTCAGGTAGGTCAGTGTAGGAATCATGTAGGTCAGTGTAGTGGTCAGTGTAGGAATCCGGTAGGTCAGTGTAGGAATCAGGTAGGTCAGTGTAGTGATTAGTGTAGGAATCGGGTAGGTCATTGTAGTGGTCAGGCAGGTCAGTGTAGGAATCAGGTTGGTCAGTGTAGGAATCAGGTAGGTCAGTGCAGTGGTCAGTACAGGAATCAGGTAGGTCAGTGTATTAATCAGGTAAGTCAGTGTAGTGGTCAGTTTAGGGATATACACTGACCAACCTGATTCCTATACTGACCACTACACTGACCCACCTGATTCCTACACTGACTAATCTGACTCCTACACTGACCTACCTGAACACTACACTGATATACCTGATTCCTACACTGACCACTACACTGACCTACCTGATTCCTACACTGACCTACCTGATTCCTACACTAACCACTACACTGACCTACCTGATTCCTACCTTGACCACTACACTGACCTACCTGATTCCTACACTGACCTACCTGATTCCTACACTAACCACTACACTGACCTACCTGATTCCTAAACTGACCACTACACTGACCTACCTGATTCCTACACTGACCACTACACTGACCTACCTGATTCCTACACTGACCACTACACTGACCCACCTGATTCCTACACTGACTTCCCTGATTCCTACGCTGACCACTACACTGACCACTACACTGACCTACCTGATTCCTACACTGACCACCCTTATTCCTACACCGACCTACCTGACCACTACACTGACCTACCTGACCACTACACTGACCTACCTGATTCCTATATTGACCACTACACTGACCTACCTGATTCCTATATTGACCACTGCACTGACCTACCTGATTCCTACACTGTGAAACAACAGGAGAGAAATAATGAAGCAAACACTTTGCTTTAGTTACATGTAGCTGTAGACAGAAGGGGAATTACCCAGATAGAGTCTGCTTACATATGCTAATAACTGCTGGCATCCAAACTAATATAGGTGGATGTGTTCCTCTGAATTAAAGAGCATAACAGAAAACAAAGATGGGAGGTACAAAGAATTCTTCAGTGAGGAACAAGCATAATTAGCAAAAATATAAATGTTTAATGTAGAAAAATTATGTAAAATAATACCACATATACACCAGATAGAGTCAAGAATTGACAATAAATGAACCAATACCAACTAATACCGATTAAAATTGACAACGTTGTCTGAAACAAAAAGCACAACATGCAGATGGCCACCACACCACATACATACACATGAAATTGGCCAGCTGGACTTAAAAAGTCTCTTGTGAATTGGGGCTGAGTAGGGATTGAAAGCCAATAAGTGACGGTGTACGGCCTTAAATAGGAGGGAGTCCGCAATATACACTGCCGGTAACGAGCCCAGATATGACTGCAGATGGGTATACACACTTTGTTGGTGGTAGCACTGACAAATGGAGGTCAACTGTGGTAAAAGACATGCATAGACAGCTATGTCAGTGCTGAGCAAGAGTGCAGGGGATGATGGTGCACCTGTGTGGCTATGGAAGTATAACAACAGCGTGTGAAAGGATGCGATCTCACCAAGCCATGGATATCCAGATACTGCAGGTAAGTGGGGCAGTCCAATCCTCCATGGGCTTGATCATCATCTGGTCAAGATAAAGTGGCCAATGAGTCCAGATAGGTAGACGCCCGCCAGGTAAGTAGAAGTGGGGGGCTTGCTACAGCTGTAGCACCCGTACAGATCCACCCACTAGCCCCTGGGATCTGATTCGCCACTGCTGAAGTCACTCAAGCCCGGTCGAACGTCCGGTGATAGCCCCGCAGTACGGAACCAGGAAGTAACCAGGACACAATTGTGGCTTTACTCCGCTAACAGGCGGCACGCCACTCAATCCCCCCACTTCTACTTACCTGGCGGGCGTCTACCTATCTGGACTCATTGGCCACTTTATCTTGACCAGATGATGATCAAGCCCATGGAGGATTGGACTGCCCCACTTACCTGCAGTATCTGGATATCCATGGCTTGGTGAGATCGTATCCTTTCACACGCTGTTGTTATACTTCCATAGCCACACAGGTGCACCATCATCCCCTGCACTCTTGCTCAGCACTGACATAGCTGTCTATGCATGTCTTTTACCACAGTTGACCTCCATTTGTCAGTGCTACCACCAACAAAGTGTGTATACCCATCTGCAGTCATATCTGGGCTCGTTACCGGCAGTGTATATTGCGGACTCCCTCCTATTTAAGGCCATACACCGTCACTTATTGGCTTTCAATCCCTACTCAGCCCCAATTCACAAGAGACTTTTTAAGTCCAGCTGGCCAATTTCATGTGTATGTATGTGGTGTGGTGGCCATCTGCATGTTGTGCTTTTTGTTTCAGACAACGTTGTCAATTTTAATCGGTATTAGTTGGTATTGGTTCATTTATTGTCAATTCTTGACTCTATCTGGTGTATATGTGGTATTATTTTACATAATTTTTCTACATTAAACATTTATATTTTTGCTAATTATGCTTGTTCCTCACTGAAGAATTCTTTGTACCTCCCATCTTTGTTTTCTGATTCCTACACTGACCAACCTGATTCCTACATTGACCTCCGTGACCACTACACTGACCAACCTGATTCCTACACTGACCACTACACTCACCTACCTGATTCCTACCTGACCACTACACTGACCAACCTGATTCCTACACTGACCTACCTGATTCCTACACAGACCTACCTGACCACTACACTGATCAACCTGATTCTACACTGACCTACCTGATTCTACACTGACCTACCTGACCACTACACTGACCAGCCTGATTCCTACACTGACCTACCTGATCCCTACACTGACCAACCTGATTCCTACACTGACCTACCTGATTCCTACACTGACCTACCTGACCACTACACTGACCTACCTGACCACTACACTGACCACTACACTGACCTACCTGATTCCTATATTGACCACTACACTGACCTACCTGATTCCTATATTGACCACTGCACTGACCTACCTGATTCCTACACTGACCAACCTGATTCCTACATTGACCTCCGTGACCACTACACTGACCAACCTGATTCCTACACTGACCACTACACTCACCTACCTGATTCCTACCTGACCACTACACTGACCAACCTGATTCCTACACTGACCTACCTGATTCCTACACAGACCTACCTGACCACTACACTGATCAACCTGATTCTACACTGACCTACCTGATTCTACACTGACCTACCTGACCACTACACTGACCAGCCTGATTCCTACACTGACCTACCTGATCCCTACACTGACCAACCTGATTCCTACACTGACCTACCTGATTCCTACACTGACCTACCTGACTACTACACTGATCAACCTGATTCTACACTGACCTACCTGATTCTACACTGACCTACCTGACCACTACACTGACCAACCTGATTCCTACACTGACCTACCTGATCCCTACACTGACCTACTTGATCCCTACACTGACCTACCTGATCCCTACACAGACCTACCTAACCAATACAATGATAAACCTGATTCCTACACTGACCTACCTGATCCCTCTACTGACCTACCTGATCCCTACACTGACCACTACACTGACCTACCTGAATTCTATACTGAACACTACACTGACCTACCTTATCCCTACACTGACCTACCTGATTCCTACACTACACACCCCCCCTCTCTACATGAACAGTGTAGATCGGTTGATTTTGCTCACCTCTCAATGGCCTCCATTAAAAATCAGAGCAGGGCTCTCCCCAGCACCAGGTACTGTTCCCGACACCCAGCTGCTCCTCAGTATCCCCTGCCAAGAGTTTCTCCAATAGCCGCCTAGCACTCTGCACTGCCCCTCCCCTCCGCCATTCTCACACACACATGAGCCGCCCGGATCATGGGGGACAGGCTGGACCACAGGACTCCCTGGGCAGGGGGGGCAACACAGCACACTTTGAGGGGCACAGTAATTTTTTTTGCATCCTCTAAATGTTGCACCCAGGCAAGATGCCCCCCCATGCCACTGCAATCCGGGGACACATCTGGGGACAGACTGGCTCTGTGTCCTCAATCAGGGCTCTGTCCCCGGAAACCAGTGGTGTCTGGTCACCCTAATATATAATGCATGTCAGTTTGTGAATCAAGCAAAATAGCACTTTGTAGTGCATGGGAACATGTTTGTGAATATTTTGAGCACACTTATATTGGATTTATTTTATGACAGATGTTGTTATTTGAGTATTAATGCATATATATATATATATATATATATATATATATATATATATATATTTTTTTTTTTTTTTTTTTTTGCACAGAGTCACTTTAATTAATAATAAGTTGTAACAAGAAAGGTGTGGGGCCCCCAGGCCCTATATACTCTGAACAGCAGTATACAGGCAGTGCAAACAAGACAGGGACTGTAGGTTTGTTGTTAAGTAGAATCTGTTTGTCATTTTGAACTGGTACATTTTTAACGTGTTTAGCTCCAGCCAAAAAATCTATTTTAAGCTTTTTGGAAAACATAGGGAAGGGTTATCACCCCTGTGACATTTGTTTTGCTGTCTGTGCTCCTCTTCACAAGATTTCACCTCACTTTCTGTCCCAATAACAAATGTTTTTTGAAAATTTGGGGTTTTTAGTGAAACAAGGATTGGTGATAAAGCATCAGTGGAAAGGAGAAATGTTTTTCCCATATTAACTCTTACAGGAGAGAATTTCCCTTCCTAGGGGTAGACTTCATCTCACTTCCTGTTGTCTCCTTCCGTTTGCAAGTAGGAGTCGTTTGTAAGTTTAATGTTTGAAAGTAGGGGCCTGCCCTATATACTCAGCAGAAATTTGGGCATTAGGTGTTGTGGTGGCCTCAACACTGTAAGCCCTCACAGGGCCCTGCTGTGAAATGTTAGATCAAGAATTGTAATTACATGCCCCTGTTGAACAGGGCCAGAAAAATTAGGCCTTAGGCACTGGTGCTGGTGCCACAACACTGCAACCCCTCTCAGATACTCTAGATGGAGCGCAGGAACGAGCCCTGCTGCAAAGTATTGCATTCAAAAATTGTAATTACACGCCCCTGTTAAACAGGGGCAGAAAAATTGAGCCTTAGGCATTGGTGGCAGCGCCCAGAACCAAAAATGTTCTTACAAGCTATCAGCATTATCATTGAGGAGGAAGAGGATAATTACTCAGGATAGTCACTCAGCATAGGCAGTCTTTGAAGGGATCTGAGATTTCAAAAAAATTATTCGGTTACATCAGCATCAGGTGCTTGGTAGCTGGTGGTGATCCAAGATTGATTAATTTTTATGAAGGTCAGTCGATCGACCAAGTCGGTGGACAGACGCACCCTGTGATCAGTTACAAAGCCTCCAGCAGCACTGAATGTGCGTTTCGAAAGAACGCTGAATGCAGGACAGGCCAGTAGCTCAATTGCATAATATGCAAGCTCTGGCCAGTGATCCATCCTCAAGACCCAGAAACCCAGAGGATTTTCGGTGGGAAAGGTGCTCCTTCTTTGACTGACCGAAGCCTCAGCAACACGTTGTCCAGAAACAGGAGTTTGTAACCTCCCAGTCTCTGGGAACGCGTTGCACAGACCTTTCTGCAAGTCCTCCTGCAAGATGTTTCATCCTCTGCTCCCTCTGCAACGGCAAGATAAGGTCTGCAACCTTACCCTTGTAACGTGGATCAAGGAGGGTTGCCAGCCAGTATTGGTCCTTCTCCTTGATACCACAAATACAAGCATCCTTACGCAGGCTTTGCAGGATCAGGGAGGCCATGCAGCGTAGGTTTGCTGAGGCATTCGGTCCAGAGTCCTCTGGGTCACTAAGGACGACATGATCCGCAGCCACTTCCTCCCAACCATGTACAAGTCCATGTGTTTCTTGGGATTTCTTGATCCCTTAAAGACTGCTGCTGAGGCTGAGTGCCAGGCTCCACCTCCATACTGACACAATCTTCCTCCTCCTCCTCGTCCTCTTCCTGTGTGATCGGCGGGCACGCAGGAACACTGTTTGGATAAAGCGGGCCTTGAGAGCTAAGGAATTCCTCCTCTTCCTGCCTCTGTTCTGCCTCAAGTGACCTGTCCATTATTCCACGCAGCGTGTGCTCCAACAGGTGGACAAGGGGGACAGTTTCACTGATGCATGCACTGTCACTGCTCACCATCCTTGTGGCCTCCTCAAATGGTGACAGGACAGTGCATGCATCCCTGATCGTGGCCCACTGGCGTGGGGAAAAAAAACAAGCTCCCCTGACCCTGTCCTGGTGCCATAGTCACACAGGTACTCATTGATGGACCTCTGCTGCGTGTGCAGCCGCTGCAGCATGGCCAACGTTGAGTTCCACCCGGTGGGCATGTCACAGATTAGGCGGTTCTTGGGCAGGTTAAACTCCTTTTGGAGGTCCACCAGCTGAGCACTGGCATTATATGACCGGCGGAAATGCACACAGACTTTCCTGGTCTGCCTCAGGATATCCTGTAAGCCCAGGTACCTGCCCAAGAACCGCTGCACCACCAAGTTAAGGACGTGAGCCAAACAGGGCACATGGGTCAGTTGTCCCTGTCGGAGGGCGGAAAGGAGGTTGGTGCCATTGTCGCAAACCACCATTCCTGCCTTATGTTGGCGTGGCATCAACCATCTCTGAACCTGCCCCTGCAGAGCTGACAGAACCTCTGCCCCAGTGTGGCTCCTGTCCCCCAAGCACACCAGCTCAAGCACCGCATGGCATCTTTTGGCCTGCGTACTTGCATAGCCCCTTGAACGCCTACGGAGTACCGCTGGTTCCGAGGACAAAGCACAGGAAGAGGCCATGGAGGAAGATGAAGAGGAGGGGGTGGAGGAGAGAGGTGTGTCAGAATCATTAGTAGTGGCATTTTTGAGGCGTGGTGGCGGAACAACCTCCAACACTACTGCACCTTGTCCTGCATCCTTCCCAGCTGCCAGCAGAGTCACCCAATGCGCCGTGAAACTTAGGTAACGTCTATGTCCATGCCTGCTGGACGATGAGTCAGTGGTAATATGCACCTTACCGCTGACCGCCCTGTCCAGTGAGGCATGGACATTGCCTTCCACATGCCGGTAGAGAGCCGGAATCACCTTCCGTGAGAAAAAGTGGCGTTTTGGTACCTGCCACTGAGGAACCGCACATTCCACAAACTCACGGAAGGGGGCAGAGTCTACCAACTGAAAAGGCAGCAGTTGAAGTGCTAGCAATTTTGCCAAGCTAGCATTCAACTGCTGGGCATGTGGATGGCTGGGAGCGAACTTCTTTTGGTGGTGCAGCAGCTGGGGCAGGGAAATTTGCCTGGTACAATCTGACGTGGGTGTACCAAAAGCAGATTGCCCACAAGTATTTGGCTGTGACACACCTAATTCTACACCTTCATTCCTCTCAGTGCAGGTCTCAGAGAGGACTGAAGGTATAGTGGGGTTGGAGATCTCAGCTGATGAGGAGCAAGGAGAGGTCCTCTTTGTTCTTTGGTGCGGGTCTTTTAGACACGCTTGCCAACGAACTGCATGGCAGGTCAACATATGTCTGGTTAAGCATGTGGTACCCAAGCGGGAGATGTTTTGGCCACACGAGATACGCTTGAGACATATGTTGCAAATAGCAGCGGTGCCATCTGATGCACTCATCTCAAAAAAGGCCCACACCAAAGAACTTTTGGAATAACGTGCAGAGACAGCAGCGCCCTGCACATGCGGAGCTTTGGGGTGTGATGCAGTCAGTGTGCTGCCCTTAGGCTGGCCCCTGGAGGGCATCCAGCATTGTTGGTGATGTGCCTCCTCCTCCTCTCAGGCACCCACGTTGAGTTAGTGACCTCATCATCCCCTCCCACCTCATCACTGGAGCAAACCTGGCAGTATGCTGCAGCAGGGGGAGCATGACTGCCAGATTGCTGTCCTTCTTGTGCACCCCCTCTGTCCGTGCTCATGTTACTGCCTTCATCGAGCTCAGTATCATCATCAGAGCCTTCCAAACGCTGGGCATCCTCCTGGAGCATGTACCCAACACTGTGGTCAAACAGTTCGAGGGACTCCTCAGGAGGACATGGTGGAGCTAGGGAAGGAGTCACTGATGACATTGAGCCGAGGGAAGAGGCTGCTGCTTTGCCAGACAAAGTACCCTGGGCATGGGTGAGAGAGGATGAGGAGGATGAGGACGGCTTGGTCATCCACTCGACCAAGTCTTCCGCATGTTGCGGCTCAACACAGCCAGCTGCCGAAAAAAAGGCCAAGCGAGTCCCATGGCCACGTGCTGATGAGGATGCACCGTCTCCATGACCAGTACTAGACACAGAGCCTGCTTGCCCTCTCTTATTGGCTTGTGACTGTCTGCCTCTCCTTCTTGGCCTTCCAGACATACTAATGGCCTGTAGCTGCAGCTGGGATATATATATATATATATATATATATATATATATATATATATATATATATATATATATATATATATATATATATATATATATATATATATATATATATATATATATATATATATATATATGTACTGATACTGCAGCTAGCAAAATCAACTGCCTGCCTGTAGTATGAGAACACCACCAACCTTCTACAGGTAGCTTTAGCTGAACACTGTGCAGAGTTCGCCAAAAACTAACTTGTAGCTTTTTTTTTTCCGTTTAAAGAAAGTTTATTAAAGGTAACACATATTACATATAATCACAGTTAAACATGTACATAAGTGAAGTATTATCCATTCAGATTCATATCAAGTTACCTGGAACCAGAGTCATAGGATATGATTTAAAGTTTTAACTTGTAGCTTATTTAGCTGCCTGCGGTAGTGATAGGATCAAGAAAACACCACCAACCTTCTACAGGTAGCTTTAGCTGAACACTGTGAGGTGGACGCACCCCATTAACTTGTAGTTTTAGCTGAACACTGTGAGCAGGACGCACAGCACTAACTTGTGGTTTTAGCTGAACACTGTGAGCAGGACGCACTACACTAACTGTAAATAGTCTAGCTGCCTGACTGTGGTACTAATAGGATCAAAAGAACACCAGTAATTTTCTTCAGGTAGCTGTAAATACTGTAACAAGACAAGCCTGCCTCTCAGTAGGAAGATAACAGGAACGGATCTAGCTGAACACTGTGAGCAGGACGCACTGCACTAACTGTAAATAGTCTATAAGATAACAGGAACGGATCTAGCTAAACTGAATACAGTGTATATATATATATATATATATATGCAACACCTGGGATGGATATATATACACAATACACTGTAAGTGCAGCTAACTGACTGACTGTTCTGCCTAATCTATCTAACTCAAATAAAATGACACTGTCTCTCTCTCTCTCTCTCTCTCTCTCTTTCAACGCCGGAACACACACTACACAGGGCCGCCGTGCAGGCGGCCTTATATAGTGTGGGGCGCGTATTAAATCCCCTGAGCCATAATTGGCCAAAACCTCCTCTTTCGCTACCCCTCAGCTCACTCCCTCCGTCTCCTCATCTGTCACTAATTTACTTTCAGATATATCAGTCTGGATGTCACACCACTTCCTCCAACTCCATCTATCCAAACCCAACTTATATTTCTTCCTTACCATGTGCCCCTTCCCCCGATCTTTCTGTCAAAAATCGATGGCACAACTATCAGCCCATCCCCCACATGGCAAGGTCCTAGGTGTAGTCCTGGACTCTGAACTCTCCTTTAAGCCCCACGTCCAATCACTGTCCATATCCTGCCGTCTCAACCCCCGCAACATCTCCAACATTTGCCCCTTTCTAACCAATGACAACAAAAGGTCTTAGATCACTCCCTGGTCATCTCCCGCCTCGACTACTGCAACTCCCTTCTCATTGGCTTACCTCCACATAGGCTCCTCCCCCTTCAATCTATCATGAATGCTGCTGCCAGACTCATCCACCTCACCAATCGCTCTGTGTCTGCTACTCCTCTCTGTCAATCCCTCCACCTCACCAATCGCTCTGTGTCTGCTACTCCTCTCTGTCAATCCCTCCACCGACTTCCACTCACCCAACAAATGACATTCAAATTACTAACAGCTCCATCCCCAGCTACATCACTAGCCTCGTCTCTAAATACAACCTATTCCTTCTCTTTGTTCCTCTCAAGACCTCCTGCTCTCTAGTTCCCTCGTCACCTCCTCCAATGCTAACTTCAAGGACTTTTCCAGAGCCTCTCCCATCCTATGGAACTCCTTACCCCAGTCTTTCCCATTATCTCCTACTCTATTAGCTTTTAGACGGTCCCTGAAAACCCTTCTCTTCAGAGAAGCCTACCCCTCCCCCACCTAACAACTGAATTTTCATTTTCTTCATCAGCTCCCCCCCCACAGTTATTACCTTTTGTTCCACTTTACCTTCCCTCCTTAGTTGTAAGCTCTGAGGATCAGGGCCCTCTGATCCCTCCTGTATTGATTTGTATTGTAAATGTACAGTTTGCCTCATGTTGTAAAGCGCTGCGCAAACTGTTGGCGCCATATAAATCCTGTATAATAATAAACAAGTGGGGAAGAGAATGGCCCCTATACTGGGGGAGGTCCTGTCTAAAGTGCAATACTAGAACTAGAACAGTCCAGCTGTCTTTGTCAAATCCTCCCCTGCTGGCCAGTACATTGGGGCCCAAATCCAGCATTGGAATTCTCAGAATGAACCCCTCTGTACCCGGGTGTAGGGGTCTGAATGTGTCCCCAATAAGTGAGTTCTACAGGTGACACAAGAATGACTCATAAAGCTACCTACCGCAGAAGAGACTCAGGAAGGAGATAACTTTGTGGCAGATGAACAGAATGAACCATCCCCACTGAGGAATGTAACCGCAGAGCAGGAAATATTCATCTACCGTCTGCCATTATGGTAAAGGCATTTTCTACAACTCTCCCGAGTTCTGGACAAACCGGTCTGACATTCTTCAAATACTGCCAGTCACCTTCCTACAAAGACAATAGACAGAATTATAGATTGCTGGTGTATGTTCTGTACATTCCTCAGGGGGGACAGAACATGAACTCCAGTACATACACTATATTACCAAAAGTATTGGGACACCTGCCTTTACACGCACATGAACTTTAACCACTTTCTGACCGACTCACGTAGATATACTGCAGCAGGTTGGCAGCCCTGCATGAATCGACATACCTGTACATCACATGCGCCTGCAGGTAGCCTGTTTGAGATGTAATAATTTGTAATGTTTTCGTTCTGTCCTCCCTTCACGCAGATACGACTGTCCAAACGGTGACTGGTGTTGTTAAGAAGCCCCTCTGTGTCCACGACTACAACCTTAACATGGGAGGGGTGGACTTTAATGACCAGTTGATGGTGCTATACTCAATTGTCCATAAGGCCAGACGCGGGAATAAAAAACTTCTGTATATCTATTGTAATTGCCTCTGCTGATTTCTTATGTGCTATACAAAGCATCAGGATGAACTAGATTCTTCCTTAAATTCCAGGAAGAGGTCATCACAGCTCTTCTATTTCCAGACGGTGCTGTGCCCCAACTTCCCAATCCAAATGCAGTGAGGCGGCTGCATGAGAGACATTTTCCATATGTCCTTCGTGGTACCCCTACCCAACGATCACCCCAAAGAAAATGTTGTGTCTGTAGCAAGAGGGGATATAGGCGTGACACCCACTATTATTGTCCCTCTTCCTGTCCTGACCAACCTGGTCTTTGCATCGGTGAATGTTTTCATCGCTACCACACACTAGTGGAGTATTAGCGTAGGGTACAGCACTGCACAGTCTTAGGGTACACTTTCACAGGGTCTCCAAGGATGCCATCGCATTTTTAAAGACCCGAACCTGGAACCATTACAGTTATACCGCGTTAACACAATCGGGATTTTGGTCGGAAAAAGATATGATGGCTTTTCCGATGGGATTCCGCTCAAGCTTGCCTTGCATACACACGGTCAAACAAAAGTTCGCTGAACGTTCGACCGTCAAGAACGCGGTGATGTACAACACTACAAAGATGAGCCAATAAAATGAAGTTCAATGCTTCCGAGCATGCGTCGAATTGTTTCCGAGCATGTGTAGGAATTTTGTGCGTTGGAATTGCTACAGACGATCGCATTTTCGGATAGGAAAAATTGAGAACATGCTCTCAATCTTTTGCTGGCTGGAATTCGGCCAGCAAAAGTCCGATGGAGCGTACACACGATCGCATTTTCTGACCAAAAGCTCTCATAGGTCTTTTGCTGGCCAAATTTCCGATCGTGTGTTCGCGGCATTACAGTTACAAACAAAAGGGTAAAAAAAATAAGTTAAAAAAAATATATAAATTTAAAAAAGCCAAAAATAGTTGTAATTTTCTTGTTCTCTCTCTATTGTTCTCTCTCTCTATTGTTCCCTCTCTATTGTTCTCTCTCTCTATTGTTCTCTCTCTATTGTTCTCTCTCTCTCTCTCTATTGTTCTCTCTCTATTGTTCTCTCTCTCTATTGTTCTCTCTCTCTATTGTTCTCTCTCTATTGTTCTCTCTCTCTATTGTTCTCTCTCTCTATTGTTCTCTCTCTCTATTGTTCTCTCTCTATTGGTCTCTCTCTCTATTGTTCTCTCTCTATTGGTCTCTCTCTCTATTGTTCTCTCTCTATTGTTCTCTCTCTATTGCTCTCTCTCTCTCTATTGTTCTCTCTCTCTCTATTGTTCTCTCTCTCTCTCTCTCTCTATTGTTCTCTCTCTCTATTGTTTTCTCTCTATTGTTCTCTCTCTCTATTGTTCTCTCTCTCTATTGTTCTACCTCTATTGTTCTCTCTCTCTATTGTTCTCTCTCTCTATTGTTTTCTCTCTATTGTTCTCTCTCTCTATTGTTCTCTCTCTCTATTGTTCTACCTCTATTGTTCTCTCTCTCTATTGTTCTCTCTCTATTGTTCTCTCTCTCTATTGGTCCCTCTCTCTATTGGTCTCTCTCTATTGTTCTCTCGCTCTATTGTTCTCTCTCTCTATTGTTCTCTCTCTATTGTTCTCTCTCTCTCTATTGATCTCTCTATTGTTCTCTCTCTCTATTGTTCTCTCTCTCTATTGTTCTCTCTCTCTATTGTTCTCTCTCTATTATTCTCTCTCTCTATTGTTCTCTCTCTCTCTATTGTTCTCTCTCTATTGTTCTCTCTCTATTATTCTCTCTCTCTATTGTTCTCTCTCTCTATTGTTCTCTCTCTATTGTTCTCTCTCTCTATTGTTCTCTCTCTATTATTCTCTCTCTATTGTTCTCTCTCTCTATTGTTCTCTCTCTCTATTGTTCTCTCTCTATTGTTCTCTCTCTCTATTGTTCTCTCTCTCTATTGTTCTCTCGCTCTATTGCTCTCTCTCTCTATTGTTCTCTCTCTCTATTGTTCTCTCGCTCTATTGTTCTCTCTCTCTATTGTTCTCTCTCTATTGTTCTCTCTCTCTATTGGTCTCTCTCTATTGGTCTCTCTCTCTATTGTTCTCTCTCTCTCTATTGTTCTCTCTCTCTATTGTTCTCTCTCTATTGTTCTCTCTCTCTATTGTTCTCTCTCTCTATTGTTCTCTCTCTATTGTTCTTCAATCTCTATTCTCTCTTTATTGTTCTCTCTCTCTATTGTTCTCTCTCTATTGTTCTCTCTCTCTATTGTTCTCTCTCTCTCTATTGTTCTCTCTCTATTGTTCTCTCTCTCTATTGTTCTCTCTCTCTATTGTTCTCTCTCTCTATTGTTCTTTCTCTCTATTGTTCTCTCTCTCTATTGTTCTCTCTCTCTATTGTTCTGCTCTGTTTTACTGTATTATTTATTTAACCAATGAACAATGACTACAGGAGTCTTATGAGCGTGTCTGAGCAGAGACAGGGTAGCTGTATGTTTTTAGAAAACAACATGGCTTTCAAACATTAACCCTCCAACCAGAACAACCCAGAAGACTCCCGTATTTCCGCTGATAGAAATCCCTATTATACATTGTTTCAGAGAACAATGTATACCTGGATTATTCTACTGTCTTTGTGGATGAGAGATTATCGGCAGGTGTACACTCATTGAGCCACACATATGGTGATCAGTAGGGATGAGCTTCGAGTTCGAGTCGAACTCATGTTCGACTCGAACATTGGCTGTTCGCAAGTTCGCCGAACAGCAAACAATTTGGGGTGTTCGCGGCAAATTCGAATGTCACGGAACACCCTTTAAAAGTCTATTGGAGAAATCAAAAGTGCTAATTTTAAAGGCTAATATGCAAGTTATTGTCATAAAAAGTGTTTGGGTAGCCCCCCAAAACACCTTGTCCCCATGTTGATGAGGAAAAGGGCCTCATCCCCACAACCCTGGCCGGTGGTTGCGGGGGTCTGCGGGCGGGGGGCTTATCGGAATCTGGAAGCCCCCTTTAACAAGGGGACCCCCAGATCCCGGCCCCCCCCCTGTGTGGAATGGTAAGGGGGTACAAAAGTACCCCTACCATTTCACTAAAAAACTGTCAAAAATGTTAAAAATGACAAGAGACAGTTTTTGACAATTCCTTTAGAAGAAAAGAAGAGCGGGAGCCTCCCCCCATGTCATGGGTGCGGAGCGGCCCGAGGAGAAGAAGATAGAAGACGCCGCGGAGGAGATGCTGGACGAGAACGCCAGAGGAAGAACCAGAAGAGCCAGAAGAAGAAGAAGATAAAGGAAGATAGAAGAAAGAAGAAGTATTTAAATAAAGGAATTGTCAAAAACTTTTAACATTTTTGACAGTATTTTAGTGAAATGGTTGGGGTACCCCCTTACCATTTCACACAGGGGGGGCTGGGATCTGGGGGTCCCCTTGTTAAAGGGGGCTTCCAGATTCCGATAAGCCCCCCGCCCGCAGACCCCCACAACCACCGGCCAGGGTTGTGGGGATGAGGCCCTTGTCCTCATCAACATGGGGACAAGGTGTTTTGGGGGGCTACCCCAAAGCACCCTCCCAATGTTGAGGGCATGTGGCCTGGTACGGTTCAGGAGGGGGGGCGCACTCTCGTCCTCCCCTCTTTTCCTGCGGCCTGCCAGGTTGCGTGCTCGGATAAAGGTCTGGTATGGATTTTTGGGGGGACCCCACGCCGTTTTTTTTGGGTTTTTTTGGCGCGGGGTTCCCCTTAAAACCCATACCAGACCCCAGGTCTGGTATGGAATTTAGGGGGAACCCCACATCATTTTTTTTTTCATTTTGGCCGGGGTTCCCCTTAATATCAATACCAGACCTGAAGGGCCTTGTATGGAATTTAGGGGGACTCCCACGTCATTTTTTTTTAAATTTTGGTTCGGGGTTATCCTGTGGGGAATTCCCATGCCGTTTTTATCAATGAACTTCTATGTGTATTGTCGGCAATGCAATAGCCGCGGTAGTTTTAAATGTGTTTTTTCCTTCCAAATGTCATTTTGCTGTCAGACTGTTCTAAACACGGGAAACATGCGCCCCTTTACAGGCA
>JBBGZY010003412.1:7500-42500 GCA_037952925.1 Lithobates clamitans | reverse complement strand
GACTACTACTACTAGACTACTACTACTACACTACTACTACTACTACTACTACTACACTACTTCTACTATGACACTACTACTACTACTACTACTACTATTACACTACTACACTACTACTACTAGACTACTACTACACTTCTACTACTACACTACTACTACTACTACTACTAGACTAGTACTACACTACTACTACTACTACTACTACACTTCTACTACTACACTACTACTACTACTACACTACTACTACTACTAGACTAGTACTACACTACTACTACTACACTACTACTACTATACTACTACACTACTGCTACTACTTCTACACTACACTACTACTACACTACACTACTACTACTAATAATACTACACTACTACTACTACAACTACTACACTACTACTACTACTACTACTACTACTACTACACTACTGCTACACTACTGCTACACTACTACTACTACTACTACTACACTACTACTACTACTACACTACTACACTACTACTACACTACTACTATTACTACTACACTACTACTACTACTACTACTAGACTACTACTACTACTACTACTACTACTACTACTACTACTACTACACTACTACTACTACTTATACTACACTACTACTACTACACTACTACTAGTACTACTACTACACTACTACTACTACTACTACTACTACTACACTACTACTACACTACTACTACACTACTACTACTACTACACTACTACTACTACTACTACTACTACATAATACTACTACTACTACACTACTACACTACTACTACTTCTACTACTACTACTCTACTACACTACACTACTACACAACTACTATTACTACTACACTACTACTACTACTACTACTACACTACTACTACTACTACACTACTACTACTATACTACTACACCACTGCTACTACTTCTACACTACACTACTACTACACTACTACACTACTACTACACTACTACTACTAGACTACTACTACTACACTACTACTACTACTACTACTACTACACTACTTCTACTATGACACTACTACTACTACTACTACTACTACTACTATTACACTACTACACTACTACTACTAGACTACTACTACACTTCTACTACTACACTACTACTACTACTACACTACTACTACTACTACTAGACTAGTACTACACTACTACTACTACTACTACTACTACTACTACACTACTACTACTACACTACTACTACTACACTACTACTACTACTACTACACTACTACTACTACACTACTACTACTATACTACTACACTACTGCTACTACTTCTACACTACACTACTACTACACTACACTACTACTACTAATACTACTACTACTATACTACTACTACACTACTACTACACTACTACTACTAGACTACTACTACTACACTACTACTACTACTACACTACTTCTACTATTACACTACTACACTACTACTACTACTACTACTACTATTACACTACTACACTACTACTACTAGACTACTACTACACTTCTACTACTACACTACTACTACTACTACACTACTACTACTACTAGACTAGTACTACACTACTACTACTACTACTACTACTACTACTACTACTACTACACTACTACTACTACACTACTACTACTATACTACTACACTACTGCTACTACTTCTACACTACACTACTACTACACTACACTACTACTACTAATACTACTACTACTATACTACTACTACTACTACTACTACTACTATACTACTACTACACTACTACTACTACACTACTACTACTACTACACTACTGCTACACTACTGCTACACTACTACTACTACTACTACACTACTACTACTACACTACTACTACTACTACACTACTACTACTACTACACTACTACACTACTACTACACTACTACTATTACTACTACACTACTACTACTACTACTAGACTACTACTACTTCTACTACACTACTACTACTACTACTACTACTACTACTACTACTACTGCTACTATTACACTACTACTACTACTACTACTACTACTACTACACTACTACTACACTACTACTACTACTTCTACTACACTACTACTACTACACTACTAGTAGTACTACTACTACACTACTACTACTACTACTACTACTACTACTACTACTACTACTACTACTACACTACTACTACTACACTACTACTACTACTACTACTACTACATAATACTACTACTACTACACTACTACACTACTACTACTACTACTACTACTACTCTACTACACTACACTACTACACAACTACTATTACTACTACACTACTACTACTACTACTACTACTACTACACTACTACTACTACTACTACACTACACTACTACACAACTACTATTACTACTACACTACTACTACTACTACTACTACACTACTACTACTACTACACTACTACTACTACTACACTACACTACTACTACTATACTACTACACCACTGCTACTACTTCTACACTACACTACTACTACACTACACTACTACTACTACTACTACTAATACTACTACTACACTACTACTACTACAACTACTACTACTACTACTACTACTACACTACTGCTACAACTACACTACTACTACTACTACTACTACTACTACTACTACTACTACTACTACACTACTGCTACACTGCTACTACTACTACTACACTACTACTACACTACTACTACTACTACTACTACTACACAACTACTATTACTACACTACTACTACTACTACTACTACTACACTACTACTACTACTACACTACACTACTACACAACTACTATTACTACACTACTACTACTACTACTACTACTACTACTACACTACACTACTACACAACTACTATTACTACTACACTACTACTACTACACTACTACTACTACTACACTACTACTACTACTACACTACTACTACTACTACTACTACACAACTACTATTACTACTACACTACTACTACTACACTACTACTACACTACTACTACTACTACACTACTACTACTACACTACTACTACTACTACACTACTACTACTACACTACTACTACTACTACACTACTACTAATACTGCTGCTACTACTACTACTACACTACTACTACTACTACTACTACTACTACTACTACTACACTACTACTACACTACTACTACTACTACACTACTACTACTACACTACTACTACTACTACACTACTACTAATACTGCTGCTACTACTACTACTACACTACTACTACTACTACTACTACTACTACACTACTACTACTACACTACTACTACACTACTACTACTACTACTACACTACTACTACTACTACACTACTACTACTACACTACTACTACTACTACTACTACTACTACATTTTACTACTACACTACTACTACTACTACTACTATTACTACTACAGTACTACTACTACTACTCTACTACACTACTACTACTACTACTACACTACTACTACTACAGTACTACTACACTACTACACTACTACTACTACTACTACTACTACTACTATACTACTACTACTATTACATTACTACTACTACTACTACTCTACTACTACTACACTACTTCCACTACTACTACACTACTTCTACTACTACTACACTACTTCTACTACTACTATTACTATGACTACACTACTACTACTACTACTACTACTACTACTACTACACTACTACTACTACTACACTACTACTAGACTACTACTATTACTACTACTACACTACTACTAATACACTACTACTACTATTACTACTACTACACTACTTCTAATACACTACTACTACTATTACTACTACTACACTACTACTAATACACTACTACTACTACACTACTACTACTACACTACTACTAATACACTACTACTACTATGACTACACTACTACTACTATTACTACTACTACACTACTTCTAATACACTACTACTACTATTACTACTACTACACTACTACTAATACACTACTACTACTACACTACTACTACTACACTACTACTAATACACTACTACTACTATGACTACACTACTACTACTATTACTACGACTACACTACTACTAATACACTACTACTACTACACTACTACTAATACACTACTACTATTACTACTACTACACTACTACTAATACACTACTACTACTATTACTACTACTACACTACTTCTAATACACTACTACTACTATTACTACTACTACACTACTACTAATACACTACTACTACTACACTACTACTAATACACTACTACTACTATGACTACACTACTACTACTATTACTACGACTACACTACTACTAATACACTACTACTACTACACTACTACTACTACACTACTACTAATACACTACTACTACTATGACTACACTACTACTACTATTACTATGACTACACTACTACTAATACACTACTACTATTACTACTACTACACTACTACTAATACACTATTACTACTACTACACTACTACTAATACACTACTACTGCATGTGCAGAAGATGTTTTGGATGAGAGGTGAGGTTGCCGTGGCAATCCTTTCATTTGTAGAGGTGGGTCGGTTGGGTGGATTGTTTAAGCTTCCCGGAAACATGGTGGAGGCGGAGTTACTATAGAGGAGGAAGCCAGATTTACACCATCTAAGAGATTTCTCGATGTGACCTGACAGTATATCATCTAGGGCTCTCCTTTTTTCGGTGATTTGGAGGTACAACTCCTGTGTAGGGGTCTGAGTGTGTCGTCTATGGTATAGTTGTACTAATACTAGGGTGAGTAGTTTATGAGTATCCTGTTGTTTTTGATGTTTTTGGGTGGTGGAAATGTCGATCAGGTGACCCCTCATCACAGCCTTATGGGCTGCCCATAGAGAGATCGGAGAAATGTTCTCTACATTATTGAGCCTAAAATATTCTTTGAGACGTTCCAGGAACTGATCCGTAATCACAGGATCAGTGAGTAGTGCGTCATGAAGGTGCCGGGACCTGGCTATATGTGGGAGGCCTAAACATGAGATATGGGTGGAGACAAGGTGATGGTCCAACCAGGGGCAAACATGTATGTTGGTTGTAGTAGAGTTCACTGTCAGGGAGGAGGTGCCATAAATAGAATCCAGTCGGGAATAACTGTCATGGGGGTGGGAATAGAAGGTCTATTCTCTGGAGCCGATATTGTGGGCTCTCCTATGAGTTGAGAGGATTTCAGGGAATGTTGGAGGGATTTGGGAAAGGCCTTAGATGTCGGGCATGTTCTATCAAGTCCAGAATGGGCTACTAAATTAAAATCCCCCCCGATTAACATGTGGGGGGAGTGGAACCCATCTAGGGTCTGATAAAATTCTTTAACGAATGTAGCCTGTGAGGCGTTTGGGGCGTACACTGAGGCCAAGGTTAGAAGTTCATTCTGGATGGAGCCCTGAACTATCACAAAACGACTCTTGGGATCTTTATAAATCTGTTGAACCTATAAACATGACTGAGTTCTTAATAAAGATGGCCGCCCCTCTAGACCTGGACCCATGGGTGGTGAAATAGCTTTGATGGAAAGTTTTATCAAAGTATGATGGGTGATTATCTCTGGAGAAACGAGTCTCCTGGAGTAAGATAACATCTGCGCCAAGAGATTTATACATTCTCAACACTTTTCTTCTTTTTTGAGGGGTATTAAACCCTTTTACATTATGGGAAAGTACTTTAATTCCCATGATATGTTTATGGTGAATCCGCTAGGATCAATAAGGGGTCCAGGTCGAGAGGGAGCAGCCAAACAGCAACCCATCCCCCTTCTGAGGCCTGACACAGCCATGGTGCACAGTCCCGTGGGACTACACGCCTCCATACTCTGAGTTAGTAACACATAAATCACTATGGTAGAGCCATCTGATATGAATAACACAAAAAAAAAAAACGAAAGCATAGGAACATAAACATAGAGTAACAAAAAAACTAGAAACCTGAATACTAGGCCAAAAAATGGCCAAACATAGCTCCGGGGGGTCATGGGGAAAGACGTGGACCCCAAAAAAGAGTGTCCATTCAGACCGAAAGGTCCAACACTCTGATTGGTAGTGTTCGTGTCGTCCGTACAGACATAGATTCGTCTGAGGAATTTACCTGTGGTGAATCAACCAGCTCTGACGTCACTAACCAGACGGGGAGCCAGTCAGTCCTCATTGTTGAAGAGTGTAGGGACAATCATGCGGATGCATCCGGGAGTCAGTAATGAGCCGGGAGAGTCCAATTTTCTCTAAGCTTGTTGGGAGATGTTCAAATCTCGATACCTTGGAGGGAGAAAAACAAAGAGAAAAACAAGGGTAGGGGAAAAAGTAAACACAAAAAAAGAAGAGTGTGTCTTGCTGTCAGTCACGGCGTTGATCTCGGCGGTCTCTTCTAGGTGGAGGGGTTGCCCAAATAGTTGAGTGACGTGGAGTGGAGGGTAGTCTGGGCAGGTAAGCCGCATCAAGGAGGCCCATCTTCACCAGTAATTCCTTTCCCTCTGATCGCGTGGTTACGGTGTAGGTTGTGCCATTATGGGGCACCTGCAGCTTGAAGGGGAAGCCCCAGCGGTAGGGAATACTGGCAGTTTGAAGAACAGATGTAACCTCTTTCATCCTCCTGCGCTTATCCAGGGTGGTAGGGGAGATATCCAGGTAGATTTGAATCGGGGTGCCTTCCAGACGGATATTAGGGGTGTTCCTTGAAGCTCTGAGTATTTCCTCTTTGATCAGGAAGTCCTTAAGGCAAAGCACTATGTCCCTTGGTGGTTTCTCTGGGGGAGGGGGAGGGCGAAGGGCCCTATGAATCCTATCACAGGAGAAGGCCGACAGTGGGGAGTCTGGTAAGAGAGATTGGAATATCTTCTGCACTGTGGGTAGTAGATCGGTGACCGATTCAGGCACTCCGCGCACCCTAAGCGGCGGTTCCTGTTGTCGAGGTCCTCGATGTGGGCTTGGAGTTGCAGGACCGTTTCAGATAGGGACTCATGCTCCTTTCTTAGATCAGAATACACTAAGGTGAGCTCATCATGTTTTGTCTCTAGTAAATCGGTTCTACTACCCAGGGCCGCGATCTCCAGGGACAGGGTGTTAGTAGATTTGTGAAGCTCTGATTGAAATTTCTGGGCAATCTTGTCATACATTAAAGTTAGACTCTCATCCAGATCAGCCTTAGTAAGTTGTCTCCCTGGGAGTGTGGTGGTGAGGAGGCTGCTGTAGGAGAATGTGACTGTGCCTTCCGGGCGCCATCTTGGGCCTGCATGTTTCTCTCCTTCTCTCTTAACAAATAGGTCGTTAAGGTAGGGTGACCAGACATCCCCGGTTTCTGGGGACAGTCCCCGGATTGAGGACACTGTCCCCGGACCAAGTCTGTCCCCAGTTTTGTCCCCGGATTGGATTTGAACAGGGGCTGGGGCAATTTCAAAGACAGCCTGTGCCGAATAAAAAGAAAAAATCTGAATTGCACCCCCCTCCTCTGCCGCTCCTACTAGCTTATGGGGGTTTATTTTTTCCCATTATCTGTGCCCCTTTCTGATGATCATGTGCTGGTCGGAGCGGAGGGATTATTTCTTCAGTTTCGGGCGCATGCCCATTCAGCTCCACTCGCATGTTCTTCTGCCTTGGCTCAAGTCCCGGCCAGCCGCCTGCCTGCTTATCTCCTTGCCTTCCCTGGTGGAGTGATCTTCTTCTGCTCCCCACCCAGTAGTAGCCGGGGCCCGAAGAGTAAAGCCCCATACACACATCAGATTTTCTGCTGATTTTTGTCTTCAGATTTACCAAAACCATGTAGTGCGAGGGCCGGCCTGATTACATACAAATTGAAACTCCTAAGGTTTGACCTCATATTATACGGTTTTGGTAAATCTGAAGGAAAAAATCTGCAGAAAATCTGATAGTGTGTATGGGGCTTTAGACTTGACAGGCTGTGAGGCGGGCAGTGGCGGCGGAGACGGGCAAAGAGTCGTCGATTGCTGCCATTACAGGTAAAAAAAAAAATATGTCCCCGGATTTCATATTAAAAATCTGGTCACCTTACGTTAAGGATCTTTGTGCCGGTTTTCCACGGCGATTTTTAGTGCCCGTCATGCGCTGAGTGTTCCGCTGGGGGTGCGGGGATGAGTTGGGTGAAATACCTGTGTTGATCGCCCCGGGGAAGTGCCGTTAGTCTCCGCGGCTCACGGAGCTCTCAGCCCTTGCTTCCTCCTCGGTTCGCGCCGCGCATGCGCCCCTTGAACAACTCTTTTAGGATTGGTCGCCTTCCGGATTCCATGGGGGAGGCTGTGGTGGTGGTGCTCCCTAAGCCGGGTAAGGACCCTCTACAGCCAGACTCCTACAGACCCATTTCGTTGCTAAATACGGATGTCAAGATTTTGTCACGAGTCTTGGTAACTAGACTGGCTGCGGTTATTTCTAGACTGGTCCATGTAGACCAGTCAGGATTTATCCCAGCACGATCCACTGCACTAAATATTAGGTGGCTTTTCCTGAATCTTCAGCTCCCAATAGAGAACTCAGGAAATAGAGCGATACTTTCCCTCGACGCTGCCAAAGCATTTAACAACGTGGAGTGGAACTATCTTTGGGCAGTGTTGGCTAAATTCGGTCTGGGAGAGGGGTTTATCACCTGGATTAAACTCTTATATACAGCACCAACAGCGAGGATTAGAATAAATGACATGTTATCCGAGGCCTTTCCATTGTTCCGGGGCACTAGGCAGGGGTGTCCACTGTCGCCCCTGCTTTTTGCCCTGGCGTTGGAGCCTTTGGCAGCTAGGATTAGAGACTAACCGGATATTGTGGGATTTAGACGGAACCATAGAGAAGATAAACTTTCCTTATATGCTGACGATGCCTTACTGTACTTGGGGGATACGGATGGTTCCCTGGTCGCCGCTATGCGCCTCATCGAGCTGTTTGGAGAGTTTTTTGGTTTTGCCATTAATTGGCACAAATCAGTTCTCCTCCTGCTGGATGATCTCCCCTCAGCGTTACCAAACAGTGTGGCCCGGATACAGGTTGTAGAGTCCTTTAAGTACTTAGGAATTGTAGTGACAAAAGACCCTACGGACTATATAGCCCTTAATTTAAAACCCCTACTACAGAAATGTAAAAATAAATGTGCTGCATGGTGTAAATTACCGCTGTCAGTCACTGGAAGAGCTAATTTGACTTCGATGATCTGGGCCCCACAACTGTTATACATCTTGCACAAGGCCCCAGTGTGGATACCGAAATACTGGTTTTGACGTATTGACTCTCAATTTAGATCTCTAATCTGGAAAAATAAAGTAGCCAGGATAAAACTTACCACCTTACAGTACCCTAAAGATCAAGGGGGAATGGCTGTTCCCCATGTCCAGACATATTTCTATGCTGCACAGATACAACACTTTACAGGATGGAATCAGCCTAATGTTTCAGATCCCTCTAAATCTTTACTTATAAGCCCTACTACGTCGTACTTTGCATCATCTCATATGGAGATGGGTTTCCCCATGTTTCCTTCATTATGCCCAACAGTCTGTCTCCTTAAAAAACTCTGGAGTGGTATCAAACGGACATTGGGAATAAATGGCTTCCTACCTATCACACCAATCTGGCAGAACAGGTTCTACACCCAGCTGGCTAAACTCAGTGGTCACACACCGTGGGAGGCTGCAGGGGTTAAATATTTGTCCCAAATTTTTGATGAGACGGGCTGGAAATCCTACATGAAACTGAGGGAGGAGTTCCCACTATTAGGCGATTTCCATTATCAGTATATTCATAGGCGTGCGCTCAGGGTGTGCCGGATGTGCCCAGGCACACCCTAATCCCCATGCGCATTAGTGTTATCGCTCTGTGTAGCAGCAGGAACATGTTAAAGATCTTCCTCTTACCTGCTCTGCCATAGGAAAAGTGTTTATGCTCTTTTCTTTCACTGTGTCGGCAGGGAGATCAATGTGCCGGGTTCATATATATGTAGACACATACAAATGAATGTGTGTTTGAGCTTAAGGGTGCACACCCTAATGCAATAGGCTGCGCACACCTATGAGTATATTCAATTGAGCCATGCAATCCGATCTCAAAGTAACTGCTCATCCCTGCATCTGGTAGACTCAACCTTCTTGGAGTCTGTATTTGATGAAACTGAAAAAAAAAGGTGTCATCTCTAAAACTTACATGCAAATGCTGGCTCATATACAGGCACCCGATATTCTGCCCTGCAGAGAGAAATGGGAGAGAGATATTGGTCCCATAGACAGGGAACAATGGGAACAAATATTGAATGCTGGACCCCTGGTGTCAGTGTCTGCGGCACAAAGACTGTCACAGTTGTTTATATTGCATAGAGCAGGGATATGCAATTAGTGGACCTCCAGCTGTTGCAAAACTACAAGTCCCATCATGCCTCTGCACTGGGTGTCATGCTTGTGGCTGTCAGAGTCTTGCTATGCCTCATGGGACTTGTAGTTCTGCAACAGCTGGAGGTCTGCTAATTGCATATCCCTGGCATAGAGTGTATAGGACTCGGGTACAATTACACCATTGGGGAAGTAGAGACACATCCATATGCCCTAAGTGTCAGGATCATTCAGGAGATCTCCTGCACATGTTGTGGAAGTGTCCCAAACTTGTGAGATATTGGAACAAAGTGGTCGCAATAATCAATTCTGTCTTTCAGGTTGAGCTGCTCATGGATCCCCTGGTGTGCTTGCTTGGAGCTCTAGATGAGAAAAAAATACATATTCCCATAGGAAATCACCACGGAAGTTCGAGATAATATGGCAGTGTTGGCTGGGTGCCCCAGAAGTAACTCCTCCACAGCTGGTCCTTCATAGGCTGCTACAATGTTGATAGTCCAAAGGTGAGGAGTCTAAAATGTGAAATCCATGTTCTGATTGATATACCCCTAGGGTATGACGTAATAGACTAGTCATCTTAGTGGTAAAGAGTTAACGGGTGTTGGAATATATACCACCAGAAACTGTATGATGGCATTGTCAGGTTATATTTGGGTTTTTTCTTTTTGTTTATTTTGTTGTTTTCTCTTTTTTCTTTTTGAAACTAATGTAAAAAAAAGTAAGATGAAGTTGTACTATGCATTTATATCAGTTATGGGATGAATAAGAGCGAATAAGTATTCCCTGTATTTATACATCTGTCAGAGCCATTTCTATGGCCTGTCTGTATACACTTCTGTTTTGAAAGTATCTTCTTACTTGTCTACAAAAAACACCTTTTCATTAAAAAAAAAAACCTGTATGTTTTTTTTTTTTTTTTTTGCTTATTTTATTTTTTTTGCTCTTCTTTCTCGTTCCTACTTTCTTTGTTTCATATTCTTATCTTTTATTACTTTAAGTGATGGTACCAGTCCATTAACTGATAATGTTCTTCTATATCTTTAAAAAGTAAATGTATTAATCTTCTGGAACTTTTGTTTGAATATCAGAGATGAGCTGTGAATTGTAAGGCTTTACCGTTTCTGCCTGACTTCCTTTTTAGTCCAGTGGGTCCTATAGAATGGTTTCCTCAAACATACAAGTACCATATTTCACAAAGTATCCCTGGACATCCAGGTCTTCTGTCCCAATGTAATTCTACCTCCCCTAGTCTATCTACTGCTTTATAGTCTTCATAGCCACACCGCTGCTCCTGTCCGGCATTCCTCTAATAACTGTACACTGACCTTCTCCTTTCCTCTAATAACTGTACACTGACCTTCTCCTTTCCTCTAATAACTCTACACTGACCTTCTCCTTTCCTCTAATAACTGTACACTGACCTTCTCCTTTCCTCTAATAACTGTACACTGACCTTCTCCTTTCCTCTAATAACTGTACACTGACCTTCTCCTTTCCTCTAATAACTCTACACTGACCTTCTCCTTTCCTCTAATAACTGTACACTGACCTTCTCCTTTCCTCTAATGACTGTACACTGACCTTCTCCTTTCCTCTAATAACTGTACACTGACCTTCTCCTTTCCTCTAATGACTGTACACTGACCTTCTCCTTTCCTCTAATAACTGTACACTGACCTTCTCCTTTCCTCTAATAACTGTACACTGACCTTCTCCTTTCCTCTAATAACTGTACACTGACCTTCTCCTTTCCTCTAATGACTGTACACTGACCTTCTCCTTTCCTCTAATAACTGTACACTGACCTTCTCCTTTCCTCTAATGACTGTACACTGACCTTCTCCTTTCCTCTAATAACTGTACACTGACCTTCTCCTTTCCTCTAATAACTGTACACTGACCTTCTCCTTTCCTCTAATAACTGTACACTGACCTTCTCCTTTCCTCTAATAACTCTACACTGACCTTCTCCTTTCCTCTAATAACTGTACACCGACCTTCTCCTTTCCTCCAATAACTGTACACTGACCTTCTCCTTTCCTCTAATGACTGTACACTGACCTTCTCCTTTCCTCTAATAACTGTACACTGACCTTCTCCTTTCCCCTAATGACTGTACACTGACCTTCTCCTTTCCTCTAATAACTGTACACTGACCTTCTCCTTTCCTCTAATAACTGTACACTGACCTTCTCCTTTCCTCTAATAACTGTACACTGACCTTCTCCTTCCCTCTAATAACTGTACACTGACCTTCTCCTTTCCTCTAATGACTGTACACTGACCTTCTCCTTTCCTCTAATGACTGTACACTGACCTTCTCCTTTCCTCTAATGACTGTACACTGACCTTCTCCTTTCCTCTAATAACTGTACACTGACCTTCTCCTTTCCTCTAATGACTGTACACTGACCTTCTCCTTTCCTCTAATAACTGTACACTGACCTTCTCCTTTCCTCTAATGACTGTACACTGACCTTCTCCTTTCCTCTAATGTCTGTACACTGACCATCTCCTTTCCTCTAATAACTGTACACTGACCTTCTCCTTTCCTCTAATAACTCTACACTGACCTTCTCCTTTCCTCTAATAACTGTACACTGACCTTCTCCTTCCCTCTAATAACTGTACACTGACCTTCTCCTTTCCTCTAATGACTGTACACTGACCTTCTCCTTTCCTCTAATAACTCTACACTGACCTTCTCCTTTCCTCTAATAACTGTACACTGACCTTCTCCTTTCCTCTAATAACTGTACACTGACCTTCTCCTTTCCTCTAATAACTGTACACTGACCTTCTCCTTTCCTCTAATGACTGTACACTGACCTTCTCCTTTCCTCTAATGACTGTACACTGACCTTCTCCTTTCCTCTAATGACTGTACACTGACCTTCTCCTTTCCTCTAATAACTGTACACTGACCTTCTCCTTTCCTCTAATGACTGTACACTGACCTTCTCCTTTCCTCTAATAACTGTACACTGACCTTCTCCTTTCCTCTAATGACTGTACACTGACCTTCTCCTTTCCTCTAATGACTGTACACTGACCTTCTCCTTTCCTCTAATAACTCTATACTGACCTTCTCCTTTCCCCTAATGACTGTACACTGACCTTCTCCTTTCCTCTAATAACTGTACACTGACCTTCTCCTTTCCTCTAATAACTGTACACTGACCTTCTCCTTTCCTCTAATGACTGTACACTGACCTTCTCCTTTCCTCTAATAACTGTACACTGACCTTCTCCTTTCCTCTAATAACTGTACACTGACCTTCTCCTTTCCTCTAATAACTGTACACTGACCTTCTCCTTTCCTCTAATAACTGTACACTGACCTTCTCCTTTCCTCTAATAACTGTACACTGACCTTCTCCTTTCTTCTAATAACTGTACACCGACCTTCTCCTTTCCTCTAATAACTGTACACTGACCTTCTCCTTTCCTCTAATAACTGTACACTGACCTTCTCCTTTCCTCTAATGACTGTACACTGACCTTCTCCTTTCCTCTAATGACTGTACACTGACCATCTCCTTTCCTCTAATAACTGTACACTGACCTTCTCCTTTCCTCCAATAACTGTACACTGACCTTCTCCTTTCCTCTAATAACTGTACACTGACCTTCTCCTTTCCTCTAATAACTGTACACCGACCTTCTCCTTTCCTCTAATAACTGTACACTGACCTTCTCCTTTCCTCTAATGACTGTACACTGACCTTCTCCTTTCCTCTAATAACTGTACACTGACCTTCTCCTTTCCTCTAATAACTGTACACTCACCTTCTCCTTTCCTCTAATAACTGTACACTGACCTTCTCCTTTCCTCTAATAACTGTACACTGACCTTCTCCTTTCCTCTAATAACTGTACACTGACCTTCTCCTTTCCTCTAATAACTGTACACTGACCTTCTCCTTTCCTCTAATGACTGTACACTGACCTTCTCCTTTCCTCTAATGACTGTACACTCACCTTCTCCTTTCCTCTAATAACTGTACACTGACCTTCTCCTTTCCTCTAATAACTGTACACCGACCTTCTCCTTTCCTCTAATAACTGTACACTGACCTTCTCCTTTCCTCTAATGACTGTACACTGACCTTCTCCTTTCCTCTAATGACTGTACACTGACCTTCTCCTTTCCTCTAATAACTGTACACTGACCTTCTCCTTTCCTCTAATAACTCTACACTGACCTTCTCCTTTCCTCTAATAACTCTACACTGACCTTCTCCTTTCCTCTAATAACTGTACACTGACCTTCTCCTTTCCTCTAATAACTGTACACTGACCTTCTCCTTTCCTCTAATGACTGTACACTGACCTTCTCCTTTCCTCTAATAACTGTACACTGACCTTCTCCTTTCCTCTAATAACTCTACACTGACCTTCTCCTTTCCTCTAATAACTCTACACTGACCTTCTCCTTTCCTCTAATAACTGTACACTGACCTTCTCCTTTCCTCTAATAACTGTACACTGACCTTCTCCTTTCCTCTAATGACTGTACACTGACCTACTCCTTTCCTCTAATAAATGTACACTGACCTTCTCCTTTCCTCTAATGACTGTACACCGACCTTCTCCTTTCCTCTAATAACTGTACACTGACCTTCTCCTTTCCTCTAATAACTGTACACTGACCTTCTCCTTTCCTCTAATAACTGTACACTGACCTTCTCCTTTCCTCTAATAACTGTACACTGACCTTCTCCTTTCCTCTAATAACTGTACACTGACCTTCTCCTTTTCTCTAATAACTCTACACTGACCTTCTCCTTTCCTCTAATAACTGTACACTGACCTTCTCCTTTCCTCTAATAACTGTAAACTGACCTTCTCCTTTCCTCTAATAACTGTACACTGACCTTCTCCTTTCCTCTAATAACTGTACACTGACCTTCTCCTTTCCTCTAATAACTGTACACTGACCTTCTCCTTTCCTCTAATAACTGTACACTGACCTTCTCCTTTCCTCTAATAACTGTACACCGACCTTCTCCTTTCCTCTAATAACTGTACACTGACCTTCTCCTTTTCTCTAATGACTCTACACTGACCTTCTCCTTTCCTCTAATAACTGTACACTGACCTTC
This sequence comes from Lithobates clamitans, assembly GCA_037952925.1. NCBI lineage: Eukaryota > Metazoa > Chordata > Amphibia > Anura > Ranidae > Lithobates > Lithobates clamitans. Next base: position 27,090 of record JBBGZY010003412.1, on the reverse strand, counting down.
TCCTTTCCTCTAATGACTGTACACTGACCTTCTCCTTTCCTCTAATGACTGTACACTGACCTTCTCCTTTCCTCTAATAACTGTACACAGACCTTCTTCTTATCCATGCTTTGTATGTCTTATATCAACTCATTTCTACATTATTCACTTTGTTTATTGTATTTTTGTCTTTTTAGATATATTTTTCATTTTTGTAAATCAATAAAGCTGGCATATGTTTGCCTTTTACTCATAATTACTTTTCCTACTTTCTTCCTGCCCCAAAAAGTCCAAAGGGGCGTCCCTTTTATGCACTCTGTCACATATAATTTATTAAATATTCTTTAGGATGATGGCAGGCCTGCACACCACCCAATTCTCATATAATTCAATTTTTACATAAAAAAAATGTCATATGTAATAAAAACTCCCATGCACCAACACATACACAAGGAGAGAAGAAACCGAGACGTCTGTCCCCCATGTCTCAATGCTGGTGCATGTAGATCAGAGATATCTGATCCGATAAAGATAATACGATCCTTCCTCAATATTAATTCATATCCATATAATTGTACAGAGACAACATTTAGGTCACTAGAATCTTCCACTTTTCTATTCTCTACTAGGGATTAGGGATGAGCCCAACACCCCCCGGTTCACTTCGCACCAGAACCTGCGAACGGACCGAAAATTTGCACGAACGTTAGAACCCCATTGATGTCTATGGGACTCGAACGTTCAAAATCAAAAGTGCTCATTTTAAAGGCTAATTTGCATGGTATTGTCCTAAAAAGGGTTTGGGGACCCGGGTCCTACCCCAGGGGACATGTATCAGTGCAAAAAAAAACTTTTAAAAACGTCAGTTTTTTCGGGAGCAGTGATTTTAATGATGCTTAAAGTAAAAAAAAAAAAAAAAAAAAAAAGTGAAATATTCCTTTTAATATCGTACCTGGGGGGTGTCTATAGTATGCCTGTAAAGTGACGCGTGTTTCCCGTGTTTAGAACAGTCCCTGCACAAAATGTCATTTTTAAAGGAAAAAAAGTCATTTAAAACTGCTTGCGGGTTTAATGTAATGTCGGGTCCTGGCAATATGGATAAAAATCAGTGAGACAAACGGCATGGGTACCCCCCAGTCCATTACCAGGCCCTTTGGGTCTTGTATGGATATTAAGGGGAACCCCGCACCCAAATTAAAATAATGAAAGGTGTGGGGCCACCAGGCCCTATATACTCTGAACAGCAGTATACAGGCGGTGCAAACAAGACAGGGACTGTAGGTTTGTTGTTAAGTAAAATCTGTTTGTAATTTTGAACGGATACATTTTTAACGTGTTTAGCTCCAGCCAAAAAAATCTATTTTAAGCTTTTTGGAAAACATAGGGAAGGGTTATCACCCCTGTGACATTTGTTTTGCTGTCTGTGCTCCTCTTCGGAAGATTTCACCTCACTTTCTGTCTCAATGACAAATGTTTTTTGAAAATTTGGGTTTTTTTGTGAAACAAGGATTGGTTATAAAGTATCAGTGGATAGGAGAAATGTTTTTCCCATACTAACTCTTATAGGAGAGAATTTTCCTTCCTAGGGGTAGATTTCATCTCACTTCCTGTTGTCTCCTTCCGTTTGCAAGTAGGAGTCGTTTGTAAGTTAGATGTTTGAAAGTAGGGGCCTGCCCTATATACTCTCCAGAAATTTGGGCCTTAGGTGTTGTTGTGGCCACAACACTGTAAGCCCTCACAGGGCCCTGCTGTGAAATATTAGATCAAGAATTGTAATTACATGCCCCTGTTGAACAGGGGCTGAAAAATTGGGCCTTAGGCACTGGTGCTGGTGCCACAACACTGCAACCCCTTACAGACACTCTAGTTGGAGCGCAGGAACGAGCCCTGCTGCAAAGTATTGCATAAAAAATTGTAATTACATGCTCCTGTTAAACAGGGGCTGAAAAATTGGGCCTTAGGCACTGGTGGCGGGACTGGCGGCGCCCAGAACCAAAAATGTTCTTATAAGCTATCATCATGATCATTGAGGAGGAAGAGGATAATTACTCAGTATAACAGGATAGTCACTCAGCATCAGCATAGGCAGTCTTTGAAGGGATCTGAGATTTCAAAAAAATTATTCAGTTACATCAGCATCAGGGGCTTGGTATCTGGTGATCCAAGACTGATTCATTTTTTATGAAGGTCAGTCGATCGTCCAAGTCGGTGGACAGACGCACCCTGTGATCGGTTACAAAGCCTCCAGCAGCATTGAATGTGCGTTCCAAAAGAACGCTGGATGCAGGACAGGCCAGTAGCTCAATTGCATACTGTGCAAGCTCTGACCAGTGATCCATCCTCAAGACCCAGTAACTCAGAGGATTTTCGGTGGGAAAGGTGTCCTAGTCAGATCTTGCCCCTAGGGATTCCTGCACCATGTAAAACAGACGCTGGCGATGGTTGCTGGAACCCATCATACCTTGGGGCTGCGGACTAAAAAATTGTCTGAACGCATCGGTCAGACGGCCACCTTCTCCACCGCTCCTTCTTTGACTGACCGAAGCCTCAGCAACACGTTGTCCAGAAACAGGAGTTTGTAACCTCCCAGTCTCTGGGAACGCGTTGCACAGACCTTTCTGCAAGGCCTCCCGAAGATGTTTCATCCTCTGCTCCCTCTGCGATGGCAAGATAAGGTCTGCAACCTTACCCTTGTAACGTGGATCAAGGAGGGTTGCCAGCCAGTATTGATCCCTCTCCTTGATACCACGAATACGTGGATCCTTCCGCAGGCTTTGCAGGATCAGGGAGGCCATGCAGCGTAGGTTTGCTGAGGCATTCGGTCCGGAGTCCTCTGGGTCACTAAGGACGACATGGTCCGCAGCCACCTCCTCCCAGCCACGTACAAGTCCATGTGTTTCTTGGGACTGTAAATGATCCCTTAAAAACTGCTGCTGATGCAGAGTGCCAGGCTCCACCTTTATACTGACCCAATCCTCCTCCTCCTCTTTTTGTGTGATCAGCGGGCACATAGGAACACTGTCTGGATAAAGGAGGCCTTGAGAGCTAAGGAAGTCCTCCTCTTCCTGTCTCTGTTCTGCCTCAAGTGCCCTGTCCATTATTCCACGCAGCGTGTGCTCCAACAGGTGGACAAGGGGGACAGTGTCACTGATGCATGCACTGTCACTGCTCACCATCCTCGTGGCCTCCTCAAATGGTGACAGGACAGTGCATGCATCCCTGATCATGGCCCACTGGCGTGGGGAAAAAAAAACAAGCTCCCCTGACCCTGTCCTGGTGCCATAGTCACACAGGTACTCATTGATGGCCCTCTGCTGCGTGTGCAGCCGCTGCAGCATGGCCAACGTTGAGTTCCACCTGGTGGAATGTCACAGATTAGGCGGTTCTTGGGCAGGTTAAATTCCTTTTGGAGGTCCGCCAGCTGAGCACTGGCATTATATGACTGGCAGAAATGCACACAGACTTTCCTGGCCTGCCTCAGGACATCCTGTAAGCCCGGGTACCTGCCCAAGAACCGCTGCACCACCAAGTTAAAGACGTGAGCCAAACAGGGCACATGGGTCATTTGTCCCTGTCGGAGGGCAGAGAGGAGGTTGGTGCCATTGTCACAAACCACCATTCCTGCCTTAAGTTGGCGTGGCGTCAACCACCTCTAAACCTGCCCCTGCAGAGCTGACAGAATCTCTGCCCCACTGTGGCTCCTGTCCCCCAAGCACACCAGCTCAAGCACTGCATGGCATCTTTTGGCCTGCATACTTGCGTAGCCCCTTGAACGGCTACGGAGCACAGCTGGTTCCGAGGACAAAGCACAGGAAGAGGCCATGGAGGAAGAAGAAGAGGAGGGGGTGGAGGAGAGAGGTGTGTCACAATCATTAGCATTTTGGAGGCGTGGTGGCGGAACAACCTCCAACACTACTGCACCTTGTCCTGCATCCTTCCCAGCTGCCAGCAGAGTCACCCAATGCGCCGTGAAACTTGGGTAACGTCCCTGTCCATGCCCGCTGGACCATGAGTCAGTGGTAATATGCACCTTACCTCTGACCGCCCTTTCCAGCGAGGCATGGACATTGCCTTCCACATGCCGCTAGAGAGCCCGGAATCGCCTTCCGTGAGAAAAAGTGGCGTTTGGGTACCTGCCACTGAGGAACCGCACATTCCACAAACTCACGGAAGGGGGTCTACCAACTGAAAAATTAGCAGTTGAAGTGCTAGCAATTTTGCCAAGCTAGTATTCAACCGCTGGGCATGTGGATGGCTGGGAGCGAACTTCTTTAGGCGGTGCAGCAGCTGGGGCAGGTAAATTTGCCTGGTACAATCTGACGTCGGTGTACCAAAAGCAGATTGCCCACAAGTACTTGGCTGTGACATACCTAATTCTACACCTTCATTCCTCTCAGTGCAGGTCTCAGAGGACTGAAGGTATAGTGGGGGTGGAGATCTCAGCTGATGAGGAGCAAGGAGAGGTCCTCTGTTTTTTAGTGTGGGTCTTTTAGATACGCTTGCCAACGAACGGCATGGCAGGTCAACATATGTCTGGTCAAGCATGAGTTGCCCAAGTGGAAGATGTTTTGGCCACGAGAGATACGCTTGAGACATATGTTGCAAATAGCAGCGGTGCGATCTGATGCACTCGTCTCAAAAAAGGCCCACACCAAAGAACTTTTTGAATAACGTGCAGAGACTGCAGCGCCCTGCACATGTGGAGCTTTGGGGTGTGATGCAGTCAATGTGCTGCCCTTAGGTTGGCCCCTGGAGGGCATCCTGCCTCGTTGGTGATGTGCCGCCTCCTCCTCCTCCTCCTCCTCCTCTCTCCTATGAGGCACCCACGTTGAGTCAGTGACCTCATCATCCCCTCCCTCCTCATCACTGGAGCAAACCTGGCAGTATACTGCAGCAGGGGGAACATGACTGCCAGATTTCTGTCCTTCTTGGGCACCCCCTCTGTCCATGCTCACGTTACTGCCTTCATCTAGCTCAGTATCATCAGAGCCTTCTAAACGCTGGGAATCCTCCTGGAGCATGTACCAAACACTGTGGTCAAACAGTTCGAGGGACTCCTCAGGAGGACATGGTGGGGCTAGGGAAGGAGTCACTGATGACATTGAGCCGAGGTAAGAGGCCGCGTTGGCAGCTGCTTTGCCAGACAAAAGTACCCTGAGCCTGGGTGAGAGAGGATGAGGAGGATGATTACGGCTTGGTCATCCACTCGACCAAGTCTTCCGCATGTTGCGGCTCAACACGGCCAGCTGCTGAAAAAAAGCCCAAGTGTGTCCCACGGCCACGTGCTGATGAGGATGCACCATCTCCACGACCAGCACTAGACACAGAGCCTGCTTGCCCTCTTTTATTGGCTTGTGACTGTCTGCCTCTCCTTGTTGGCCTTCCAGACATACTAATGCCCTGTAGCTGCACTAAGCTGGGATATATATATACACTGATACTGCAGCTAGTAAAATCAACTGCCTGCCTGTAGAACACCACCAACCTTCTACAGGTAGCTTTAGCTGAACACTGTGCAGAGCTCGCACTACACTAACTTGTAGCTTTAGCTGAACACTGTGAGGAGGACGCACTGCACTAACTGTAAATTAGACACATGCATTTGTTTTCGTCCGAATGCATTTTTTGTCCGAATTTCAGATATTTTGCACGAACAGTGCAGAATATCGAAAAATTAAAGATCAGACATAAACAAATGCTTTATTTTCATTTTCGTTGCTACAACAGTTCGATATAGATAGGAGATTTGACATGATGATAACAATAACAATCTGTGTCCATAAAACCTGTGGTCGAATGTGCCTAACCTTAACTCTATTAGTCCAAGATTATTCTACATAGATAGAGAGAAAAGACTCGACGTAGAGAGAAAAGACTCGACGTAGAGAGAAAAGACTCGACGTAGAGAGAAAAGACTCGACGTAGAGAGAAAAGACTCGACGTAGAGAGAAAAGACTCGACGTAGAGAGAAAAGACTCGACGTAGAGAGAAAAGACTCGACGTAGAGAGAAAAGATTCGACACGGTGGGGGAAGTAAAATAAAAATAATGATGATGATGACTGTTATTGGCTGATTGTAACCACAGAGGAGGGGCAGTAAAATAGCTAGAACTAACACACGTACAGCCAACTTACTTTCATTTACGATTATGGTGTCTGTTGAAAGTTCTAAGAAGATTAGATGGAGCAGCTTCGGCATCGTACAGTTTAGCTGCTCCGTCGAATCTTCTTTGAACATTCGACAGACACCATTAGCCTTCAATGACAGATTCGACCTTAATTAATTTGGATTTTCGGACGAATGCAAGTTTTTAACGAAAAACGAAATAAAGAAAAATGAATTTCAGGAGTAACTAAATAAATTTTTTTTTCGGTTGAAAACGAAATTCCGAAACAAAATTTTCAGTGTCCACATGTCTACTGTAAATAGTCTAGCTGCCTGACTGTGGTACTAATAGGATCAAAAGAACACCAGTAATTTTCTTCAGGTAGCTTTATATACTGTAACAAGACAAGCCTGCCTGTCAGTAGGAAGATAACAGGAACGGATCTAGCTAAACTGAATACAGTGTGTATATATATATATATATATATATATATATATATATATATATATATATATATATATATATATATATATATATATATATACACACACATACATACACACACACACACACATACACACACACACGATACACTGTAAGTGCAGCTAACTCACTCACTGTCCTGTCTACTCTAACTTAAATCAAATGTCACTCTCTCTCTCTCTCTCTCACTGCCGGAACTCACTACACAGGGCCGCCGTGTAGGCGGCATTATATAGTGTGGGGCGTGTACTAAATCCCCTGAGCCATTATTGGCTAAAGCCACCCTGGCTTTGGCCAATTACAGCTCTTTCTACAGATGGCGCTGTGATTGGCCAAGCATGCGGGTCATAGTGCATGCTTGGCCAATCATCAGCCAGCAATGCACTGCGATGCCGCAGTGAATTATGGGCCACGACGCGCCACATGAATTTGGCGCAAACGGACCATATCGTTCGCAATTCGAGTCGTGTGTTCCATCATTCGCCGAATTGCGAACATTATGGGCCGTTCACGCCAAATTTGAGTAGCGCAATCTCCCTCTTGTATATGGTTAACCCCCCTCCTCCTGTATATAACTAAGCCCCTCCTCCTGTATATAACTAAGCCCCTCCTCCTGTATATAGCTTACCCCCTCCTCCTGTATATAGTTAACCCCCCCTCCTGTACATTAAAGTTAAATTGCTGCAGAGACAAGAGTCAGTGGCGTCACTACAGCTGGTGTCACCCAATGCGGAAAAAAATTGTTGTCAGCCCCCTCCACCAACTATGGTCCCCCTTGGGTACAAACCCCCCTCCCTCAGTAAAGCACCCCCCCAGTAAGTACAGACCGCCCCTCCAGCAGTATAGATCCTCCTCCCTCAGTACAGACCCCCCCACTAAGTACAGACCCCCTCCATCAGTTTAGACCCCCCTCCATCAGTATAGACCCCCTCAGTACAAACCCCCCTTAGTGCGGTCTCCCCATGTAACAGTATAGACCCCCCTCCACCAGTGCAGACCCCCCTCCAAGAGTGCAGACTCCCACCAGTGCAGACACCCCTTAGTGAAGACCCCCCGTTTATCAGTGCAGAACCCCCTCAGTGCAGCCCCCCCTCATTAGTGCAGACACCCCCCTCCATCAGTGCAGGCCCCCCTCATTAGTGCAGACACCCCCCTCTATGAGTGCAGACACCCCCCTCTATGAGTGCAGGCCCCCCCTCTATCAGCGCAGACCCCCCCCCCTATCAGCGCAGACCCCCCCTCTATCAGCGCAGAACCCCCTCAGTGCAGCCCCCCTCATTAATGCAGGCCCCCCTCTATCAGTGCAGAACCCCCTCAGTGCAGCCCCCCCTCATTAATGCAGGCCCCCCTCTATCAGTGCAGGCCCCCCTCAGTGAAGCCCCCCCTCATTAGTGCAGGCCCCCCTCTATCTGTGCAGGCCCCCCCTCAGTGCAGACTCCCCCCTCTATCAGCGCAGACTCCCCTCTATCAGTGCAGACTCCCCCCTCTATCAGTGCAGACACCCCTCAGTGCAGCCCCCCCTCATTAATGCAGGCCCCCCTCAGTGCAGAAAATAAAACAGAATCTGTTGCTCTTAATAAAACATATAATGGGAGCTGCTGACACAAAAATTTCTGGATACAATTGAAGAGATATCAATAGGAATGGTGCAGCGCTAAAAATATTAATGTAAAAATGTCCCAATAGGAACCAAAATAAATCTGGTCAAACAAAAGTCCTCTCCGCCAGGAAGAAATAATACTCTAATCAGCGAGATCCATATTGAAAGGAGACACAGAAGAGAGATGAAAACACCGTCACCAACACCCAAACAAACTGACCCTTACCACCAGTGTATGGGTTATACATGTGTGTAGAAGAAAGGCCGTCTTCATAGAATAAACCAACCATCTTCTAATGGAGAAGCACCAACATATTCCCCTCTGAACTAAATGGAAGGCTGTAGATCTCCTTTTGGTAGCTGGATATTAAACCAAGTATACTCCAGTATGAATATACACCTCAAGATCGTGGTACGTAGGGAATAAAAAGAAAACGCTCATTGCCCAATCTCCATAGACAAGGATCATTTATTGAAAAGATAAAAACCACTCACATTTAGTAAGAAGGTATACAGCAGTGTGAAGCGTCCAGCGCTTCTAACCACAAAGATGGCCGCCGTGTCACCGTCCCACCGCGTCCTGCGTCGCCAGTCTCTATCACCGCCCAACGTTTCGTCATCAACATGCGTCTTCAGGGGCGTAGTTATGACGCAAACTGACGTGTATTTATAGGAACAACAGAACTGGACAGGCGGAAATCAGAGAACAGGAAGTGTGACCTTCCGACCCGGAAGTAATATGTCTCAAAGAGATTGATATATTAGATAGTAGTAATATTCAGTTTAGGCAAAGGACTTGAATCAAAGATAAAAATATCCTCAAAACAAATCTTATTATAAAACAATGGAAATCTGGGTGATCATTAAATCAGAAATGTAGAGACAGAGCAGCGGTGGTTACCGGTGGTGGCGGCATCTTGTGGCCAAAATACAAACTACCATATAAATAATGAATAAAAAGAATTTGGATACAAAAAATGCCTTACCCCAATGAATATCACTGGAGGTGGCGGCATCTTGTGGCCAAAGTACAAACTACCATATGAATAATGAATGCAAAGAATCTTGATAAGAAAATACTTTACACCAATGAATATCAGGAGGTGAAGAAAAACGACCACACTACATGATACCCAAAAAACATACTGAAAACATAATCAATAATGCAAAAATGAAACAACATAAAATTAAAAAAAATAAAATAGAATAAACGCAGGAAACCTAGCTGTTGCTAATAAAGGCATTCAAATCCCATTCCACATTCATCCCATATGGAAAATAGGTCCTGGCTTGGTATATCCATTTGGTCTCTAGCTGAGAGACCCCTCTAGTCATGTTGCTTCCCCTCCAATGGCCAGAAAATTTATCAATTCCCAAAAACACAGTGCCCTTTGGATTACAGTCATGTTTCAGAGCATAGTGCTTAGATAGACTATGCTTACTGAACCCCCTTTTTATATTATCAACATGTTCTTTAAGCCTGATGTGTAATTTACGGATAGTGCGCCCCTATGTACTGAAGCCCACAGGAGCAAATAATAATATACACAAAATAATATAGAAAAACCTTGCGAGCCACAGAAGGGTTAATGCCCTAAAATAAATCCTTAGTGAAAGTCAGCTGCAAACACTAATCACGTTTCATACCCGTGTAAGTAGTGCTAAAAAATATATAAATGTGTCTGCGCTAAATTACAAACAATCAAAACTGACAATTAGTGCTTTACACAAATAACTACAAAAAGTGCAACGTGCAAAATTATTTCAAAATCAAAGTGTTAAACTAGGAATGAAAATGCAATCACTCCTCAAAGTGAAAAAAAGTCCTTAAAGATTCAAATATAAAGTGCACAAAAAAGATGTGTCCATAATCAGTGAAGTCCATCCAGTGACCCCCAAAAGCACATGCGCTCACCTTGAAGATTGTGACACAGTAATTAAACTCAAAACACACTTTGGAGCCACTCCTGGGCTCTATGGGATCAACGGTGTAGGTCTCCAATGCTCTCAAATAACGTCATAACTAAGGTGTGGGTGCGTGAGTGCACCATCCTATTCGGGTATTAGCATAAAAAAGCCGATCGTTTGGTATAGCGTGCGGTGCGGTGTACTCATCCAACTCTTTCTCCTTACTGACAGCTCCGTCCTGGCCCCTCCCCTACGCGTGTTCGGCACAGGGATCACGTGCCTTCATCAGGGGGGTCTGATTGGACGGACGCTCTATGCTCAAGTTATAGTAACGGCGGCCATTTTCCCTTAGACCGCAGACAAATCTAGCAGAAGGCTACAGCCATACTTATCCCTTATTAGTAATCTAACCCCTATGACCAACAGTCCGCTTCTTATCTGACCATCAAGGGATCAAAGACACCCAGCTAAAAAGCTGAATGAATAGCATCCTTAAAACCTTTGAGAGGACATATCATATATATTATAATACACCCCAGAGCGGAGCTGCCAATTGTAGAGAACACCGCAACGCACCTCATACATGAATATAGCAACAAATACCAATAATACAACATCATTGATTACTAAAATATGTTGAGACAAAGCAAACAACTAAAAATACACATATATATATACATTAATCTTTCATACTTACAACTTAGAAAATCAATCCTGCCTTATAATTAAATATGTTATCCCGTTGGGGAACCTACTCTATATAATTCTTATAGCAAGTTCACATTTATTTTTATAAGCTCAGTTAAGCTCACATATAATGGCCAGATTCTATCTGATATAAATCCATAATATGTGTCTAAAAATCTGAATAAAAAATGTATTTATTTCTAAAAAGTATGAAAATAAAAATATATAAAAAATATGATATAAAAAATCCCAAATGATGGAATTATGGAATTTCTCATTAAGAGGAAACAACGAAAGTTGAAACTCTTAGAGAATCAAATGAAAGAGATTAGAGATAAGCTTATCCCTTTCATTAATAACTCCTGAATATACTAGACTCATGGGTGAGCTGCATAAGAATATGCAGAAAAAAAGATATTGAGAACAAGAATGTAAAGAGGAAGAAATATTTGAGAGATTTTGAGGATTACCAAAATAAACAGGTTTTTGGTTGGCAATCCACGGTAGCATCTAACACAGTGGCTAATCCACAGCCACAAATAGGGGCAGTTGGGAATGGGGATATTAGAGCACCACAACCACAGGGACAACGACATCTACAACAGCAGAATATCAAGCAACCTAATAGGGGGTATCCTCCGTATCGACAGGAGGATACGCAACCCCACACACCTTATCGCCAGCCACCTAAGAGGCCTTATCATAATCAACAAGGACGATCGGGCAATGAGGGGGGTAGTATCCCACACCCTCGAAATGACCCACCATCCAATCAAGGGAATTGGGGTTATGGGGCGCCAACCTATCAAGGTAATGGGAATAGAGCCCAATATGAAGGAAATCAATATGGTAGGGGTTATCAATCTAACCCCCCCACCAGCATAGAGGTGGACAGCAGAACTCATATGGCTATCACAGACAATATGGGTACCAACACAGTACCCCATACCGACAACAAAGGCATTATGGGTACCAACAAGGCACACCCTATAGAGGGAACTATCAATTACACAGGGGTCCCCCACCTAATCAACCTCCGTATAGGGGTCCCCCCCCCAACCCAATAGAAGATACATGAAGGGATGGAACTTACTACTCGCCTAAACCACAAAGAGTGAGATATGAAAAACCTCCACAGGATCAATACACAGTACCGGTTTATAATAGTTTTCAACCTTTGGAGGATAATGAGCACTTTCTGGATGAATCTTTTTTAGGGGGGACCAGGGGAGGGTCCACCCGCGAGACAAGAAACCCAGGAAGAGAGGAGGGAGAGCTGGAGGAAGAATACAGCAGAAAAAGAAGGCGGGAAGATTAGGGGAAGGAATTTACAATCTAAGTCACACTATCAAGGGAAGAATTATTGGTGTTGGATAAGGGTATTAAGTTTGCCCCAAAAAAAGGGCTCAATAAATTTGAGACATACGTTGGTGTAAAAAAGTTTATCAGAAAACTTAATATTAAGAAATATTATGCCCTGAATCCTATAGAAAGGACCATTACCAAGAAGAGAATTACCAGCTTGAGAAACAATTCCGTATTCAACCCTTATATATCCAACAATAAGTATGTAGATTTATTCAAAAAACGGGTCACCACAGAACTGGAGCAATTGCCAGTTAAGAAGTTTTACGAACATAAGGACCTAAGAGAGGAATGAATTCACTGGAAAAAAGGACAGATATAGTGGTTAGACCAGCAGATAAAGGGGGGGGGGATTGTTATACTCTCATTACAACAATATAAGGATGAAATGGAAAGAATATTGAGCGACACGGATACATATCAGTTGCTTGATAACAATCCCTCCACACCCTTTATAAACACATTGGAATGCATTATTAAATATGGCATTGATAAAGGATTTTTAAATAAACAGGAAGCAAAATATTTAGTTCCCATGGTTAGCAAGATACCTGTGATCTACTACTTACCCAAGATCCACAAGGATAGCACCAACCCTCCGGGTAGACCGATAGTGAGTGGTAGTGAATCTTTGACATCTAGATTGGGGGAGTATATAGACATCCATCTGCAGCCCTTAGTGAAGAAGACCAGAGCCCATCTCAAGGACACCAAGCACACTTTGCAGCCCTTAGTGAAGAAGACTAGAGCCCATCTCAAGGACACCAAGCACACTTTGCAGCCCTTTGTGAAGAAGACTAGAGCCCATCTCAAGGACACCAAGCACACTTTGCAGCCCTTAGTGAAGAAGACCAGAGCCCATCTCAAGGACACCAAGCACACTTTGCAGCCTTTGAATGAGTGTACTGCACATGAGGATATTATTATGGCCACAGGTGATGTAGCCCCATTGTACACCAATATTGATCACAGGGGGGGCCTTAAATGCTGTAGAATGGGCCTTGAAGAAAGAAAACTCAGTGGATGAAGGTTTTATTACATTTATTTTGAAATGTCTAGATTTTTGTTTGCGGCACAATTTCTTTTGGTATGATAATAAAATTTACCTGCAGAGTAAAGGTGTCGCTATGGGTGCTAAATTCACCCCGAGTGTGGCGAACCTTTATATGGCCAAATGGGAAGAGGAGGGGGTTTTTAGTAATGATTGTGGTAATATTTTACTATACAAGAGGTTTATTGATGACCTTTTGGTTATCTGGAAAGGCAATATGGAAACATTGATGGAGTTATTGGACTCCATGAATGTTAATGATCGGAACATCTCTCTTACCTGGGATGTCAGTAGAGAATTCATACACTTTTTGGATCTGGAAATTTTTAATACCAATGAGGGCATTATTACCAAATCCTTTTTTAAGACCACAGACCGCAATTCTTATATTCCGACCACTAGTTGTCATTACAAACCTTGGCTGAGCAACATACCTAGAGGACAATTTACAAGGATGAGGAGAAATTGCACAAGGGCTGAGGATTATGAGCTTCAATCCCACAGGTTAAGTAATATGTTTTTGGATAAGGGGCACCAGAAGGAATTTCTGGAGAGAGAAAAGATTGAAGTTGGATGTCTAAACAGGGATGACTTATTCAGGGATAAGACCAGGACTATGGGAAGTGATGGGAATGATGACATCAGTGTTGTTCTGGATTACTCCGTACAGAGCAACCAAGTAAGAAGGATTCTATGCAGATATTGGAACGTACTCAAGCAAGATATTCATCTTAAAGATATACTTCCAGAAAAACCTAAAATTGTTTTCAAAAGAGCACCTAATTTACGCATGGCGTCTCCTTGACGCCGTGCGCACAAGCTGTGTTTACTACACCTGTGTACAATGGGAGAGCCGCCTGTATGTCGACCCCGGAAATCCGTCTTCTGGCACACGGGGCTCCTCCCCTCGTTACACGGCGTGACATTGGTGGTTTCCCCCCCGCGGCTGGTTTATATAGGGACGTTCCATGGATGGCCTCGGCACTTGGGGTTCCGCTCACTCTGACCCTCACACGATTTGGCAATCCCTCTGGTCCCCTACAATAGGGCTCCTCATCCTCACAAGGTCATTCGGCACATTCACCATGACTTGTACGGCTTTATCACTTTTTGCCACCTTAGTTTCCTCACTTTTCATCCACCACTCAGCCCCCTACTCCTATTTTACCTCATCACTCCCTTCCCCTTCTCACCGTTTCACCCTCCCTTCTTTCTTTTCCCTTTTCTTTCTCCCTCCCTTCTCCCCCCCCCCTTTCCCCCCCTCCTTTCCCCCTCCCCCTCCTTTCCCCCCTCCTTTCCCCCTCCCCCTCCTTTTATAACCTACCTTTCCATTCTTATTTTTTCCCCCTCCTTTCTTACTTTGTTTCTCCCTTCTTACCGTCTCTTTTTCCTCTCCACCAACCTGGCTCACACACACACATTTGTTCTCCTTTCAGTTGTTCCTCCGATTGCCGTGCCTGCCCCTCGTATCGCCCCCTTTCCAGTCCGCGGGACTTTCCACCTCAGCTCCCGGTTGGGTGCTACTTCCGGAGTGCCTGTGTGGCCTCACCACCACCTCGGCAATGTCTCAAGCCTCAACAAGTAAGCCTTGGTTATGGGGGATGACATCCCACCCCCAACCTTGTCTTTCTTCATATTTATCATTCTTTCCCCTTATCACTATTACTTCTTCAGATACTACACGTGCTTGCTCCTGACGAGTGGCACATTAGCCACGAAACGCGTAGAGCTACCGGTTGCCGTGTCCCTATTAATTTATCAAGATTTTTCAAGATATTATGCATGTCTACCTCTCCAGGCTCCATGAGGCCACAGGTCCCGCAGATTCACCATTTGTATCATTTTATACACCTTTTTCTTCCAAGATGAACTGAGGAACTTAATGTATTTACATTATGTGAAATTATCATCAATTTGAGTATGTTGTTGAATGTTTACCGTTGTTAACTACTATATGTGTACATGGACTGTCATCAGGAGTCTAATTAGTATATGTATGTTATCTTTGTACCATTGTAATCAACACTCTTTACGCTTTTATATCCAGTCTTTGAATAATAATATTCCTTTTATTCATCTAAGTATTCCCTTGCTGTCCGATGCTTCATTTAAAGTCCACCTTCCTTGCCAACATATCCTCCTTTCCAAATGTACAAGGGATGGATATTTGTGATCTCACCAGATAGTCCCTAGGGATGGAAACACATGACCTTACCTGGTCATGGATTCCTGAAAGTCCCCAAATCTCTCCCTTTCCTTCATTGTATAAGTTAGTACACAACGTAGTTGAACCCACCCCACCCCCTTTTCCCCCCCAAAAACCAAAAATGTTTTGGGGTCTTGAAGGTTTCTATGGCTGTGGCAGATGCAACAGCTGTATTAGGGTTCCGGATAATAGTAAAAGGGTAAAAGATTTTCCGAATCCAAGAACTAACCAATCTTATATCCTAAGAGACTTTATATCCTGCGATACGATTGGGGTTGTCTAGGCGATGAAATGCCATTTGATTTATGTGGGGCGTACTACTAGGGCTCTGAAAGACCGTTTAGAAGAACACGTGAGAAACATACGTAAGGGGTCAGATAAACATAATCTATAGGTACATTAAAAAAAATGCATCACCAAAGTACAGCTGGTATGAAATTTTGGGGTATAGAAGAACCCAAACGCCACTGGAGAGGCTGTAATTACGTTCGAGAAATTAGTAAAGGAGAATCCTGGTGGATACACGAGCTTAGCTCTCTGGTGCCTGGTGGATACACGAGCTTAGCTCTCTGGTGTCTGGTGGATACACGAGCTTAGCTCTCTGGTGCCTGGTGGATACACGAGCTTAGCTCTCTGGTGCCTGGTGGATACACGAGCTTAGCTCTCTGGTGCCTGGTGGATACACGAGCTTAGCTCTCTGGTGCCTGGTGGATACACGAGCTTAGCTCTCTGGTGCCTGGTGGATACACGAGCTTAGCTCTCTGGTGCCTGGTGGATACACGAGCTTAGCTCTCTGGTGCCTGGTGGATACACGAGCTTAGCTCTCTGGTGCCTGGTGGATACACGAGCTTAGCTCTCTGGTGCCTGGTGGATACACGAGCTTAGCTCTCTGGTGCCTGGTGGATACACGAGCTTAGCTCTCTGGTGCCTGGTGGATACACGAGCTTAGCTCTCTGGTGCCTGGTGGATACACGAGCTTAGCTCTCTGGTGCCTGGTGGATACACGAGCTTAGCTCTCTGGTGCCTGGTGGATACACGAGCTTAGCTCTCTGGTGTCTGGTGGATACACGAGCTTAGCTCTCTGGTGTCTGGTGGATACACGAGCTTAGCTCTCTGGTGCCTGGTGGATACACGAGCTTAGCTCTCTGGTGTCTGGTGGATACACGAGCTTAGCTCTCTGGTGCCTGGTGGATACACGAGCTTAGCTCTCTGGTGCCTGGTGGATACACGAGCTTAGCTCTCTGGTGCCTGGTGGATACATGAGCTTGGCTCTCTGGTGCCTGGTGGATACACGAGCTTAGCTCTCTGGTGCCTGGTGGATACACGAGCTTAGCTCTCTGGTGCCTGGTGGATACACGAGCTTAGCTCTCTGGTGCCTGGTGAATACACGAGCTTAGCTCTCTGGTGCCTGGTGGATACACGAGCTTAGCTCTCTGGTGCCTGGTGGACTAAATAGAGAATTTGATTCAAAATGCTTTCTTAGTAATTTTTATATTTTTAATTCGCCATGGAGTGCCATTCAAGTAGTAGTAGTAGCAGTAGTGTAGTAGTAGTGTAGTAGAAGTGTAGTAGTAGTAGCAGTAGTGTAGTAGTAGTAGTAGTGTAATAGTAGTGTAGTAGTAGTTGTAGTAATAGTAATAGTGTAGTAGTAGTAGTAGTGTAGTAGTAGTGTAGTAGTAGTAATAGTAGTGTATTAGTAGTTGTAGTAGTAGTAATAGTGTAGTAGTAGTAGTAGTGTAGTAGTAGTGTAGTAGTAGTAGTAGTGTAGTAGTAGTAATAGTAGTGTATTAGTAGTTGTAGTAGTAGTAATAGTGTAGTAGTAGCAATAGTAGTGTAGTAGTAGTGTATTAGTAGTGTAGTAGTAGTAGTAGTAGTTGTGTATTAGTAGTGTAGTAGTAGTGTATTAGTAAAGGTAGTAGCATTAGTGTAGTAGTAGTAGTAGTAGCAGTTGTGTACTTGTGGTGTAGCAGTAGTGTAGTAGTGGTAGTGTACTAGTAGTAGTAGTTGAGTAGTACTATAGTAGTGTAGTAGTAGTAGTAGTGTGGTAGTAGTGTAGTAGTGTATTAGTAGTTGTACTAGTAGTAATAGTCTAATAGTAGTAGTAGTGTAGTAATGTATTAGTAGTACTAGTAGTTTAGTAGTAGTGTAGTAGTAGTAGTGTATTAGTAGTTGTACTAGTAGTAATAGTCTAATAGTAGTAGTAGTAGTGTAATAGTAGTAGTAGAGTAGTAATAGTGTAGTAGTAGTAGTAGTAGTCGTAATAGTAGTAGTAGTAGTAGTAGTACTGTAGTACAAGTAGTGTAGTAGTAGCAGTAGTGTAGTAGTAGTAGTAGTAGAGTAGTAGTGTATTAGTAGTAGTAATAGTGTAGTAGTAGTAGTAATAGTAGTAGTGTAGTAGTAGTAGTGTAGTAATGTATAGTAGTAGTAGTGTATTAGTAGTTGCAGTAGTTGTAGTAGTAGTGTAGTAGTAGTAGTGTAATAGTAGTAGTAGAGTAGTAGTAGTAGTAGTGTAATAGTAGTAGAGTAGTAGTAGTAGTAGTAGTAGTAGTAGTAGTAGTAGTAGTAGTAGTATAATAGTAGTATTGTAGTAGTAGTAGTAGTAGTAGTGTAGTGGTAGTGTAGTAGTAGTAGTAGTGTAGTAGTAGTAGTAGTAGTAGTAGTAGTGTAATAGTAGTAGTAGAATAGTAGTAGTAGTAGTTGTGTAGTAGTAGTAGTATAGTAGTAGTAGTAGTAGTAGTAGTAGTTTAGTAGTAGTAATAGTGTAGTGTAGTAGTAGTAGTGTAGTAGTAGTATTAGTAGTAGTAGTAGTAGTAGTGTAGTGTAGTAGTAGTAGTAGTAGTGTGGTAGTAGTGTAGTAGTGTATTAGTAGTTGTACTAGTAGTAATAGTCTAATAGTAGTAGTAGTGTAGTAATGTATTAGTAGTACTAGTAGTGTAGTAGTAGTAGTAGTAGTGTAATAGTAGTAGTAGAGTAGTAATAGTGTAGTAGTAGTAGTAGTTGTAATAGTAGTAGTAGTAGTAGTAGTAGTACTGTAGTAGCAGTAGTGTAGTAGTGTAGTAGTAGTAGTAGAGTAGTAGTGTATTAGTAGTAGTAATAGTGTAGTAGTAGTAGTAATAGTAGTAGTGTAGTAGTAGTAGTGTAGTAATGTATTAGTAGTAGTAGTGTATTAGTAGTTGCAGTAGTTGTAGTAGTAGAGTAGTAGTAGTGTAGTAGTAGTAGTAGTAGTAGTGTAGTAGTAGTGTATTAGTAGTAGTAGTAATAGTGTAGTAGTAGTAGTGTAGTAATGTATTAGTAGTAGTAGTGTATTAGTAGTTGCAGTAGTTGTAGTAGTAGTGTAGTAGTAGTAGTGTAATAGTAGTAGTAGAGTAGGTAGTAGTGTAATAGTAGTAGTAGAGTAGTAGTAGTAGTAGTAGTAGTAGTAGTAGTATAATAGTAGTAGTGTAGTAGTAGTAGTAGTAGTGTAGTGGTAGTGTAGTAGTAGTAGTAGTGTAGTAGTAGTAGTAGTAGTAGTAGTAGTAGTAGTGTAGTAGTAGTAGTAGTAGTAGTAGTAGTGTAATAGTAGTAGTAGAGTAGTAGTAGTAGTAGTAGTAGTAGTAGTAGTAGTAGTAGTAGTGTAGTAGTAGTAGTGCAGTGTAGTAGTAGTAGTAATAGTGTAGTGTAGTAGTAGTAGTGTAGTAGTAGTAGTAGTAGTAGTAGTAGTAGTGTAGTGTAGTAGTAGTAGTAGTAGTGAGGTAGTAGTGTAGTAGTGTATTAGTAGTTGTACTAGTAGTAATAGTCTAATAGTAGTAGTAGTGTAGTAATGTATTAGTAGTACTAGTAGTTTAGTAGTAGTGTAGTGTAGTAGTAGTAGTGTAGTAGTGTAGTAGTAGTAGTAGTGTAATAGTAGTAGTAGAGTAGTAATAGTGTAGTAGTAGTCGTAATAGTAGTAGTAGTAGTAGTGTAGTAGTAGTAGTGTAGTGTAGTAGTAGTAGTAGTAGTAATAGTGTAGTGTAGTAGTAGTAGTGTAGTAGTAGCAGTAGTGTAGTAGTTGTAGTAGAGTAGTAGTGTATTAGTAGTAGTAATAGTGTAGTAGTAGTAGTAATAGTAGTAGTGTAGTAGTAGTAGTGTAGTAATGTATTAGTAGTAGTAGTGTATTAGTAGTTGCAGTAGTTGTAGTAGTAGTGTAGTAGTAGAAGTGTAATAGTAGTAGTAGAGTAGTAGTAGT
>JBBGZY010003412.1:0-2500 GCA_037952925.1 Lithobates clamitans | reverse complement strand
GTAGTAGTAGTAGTAGTGTAGTGTAGTAGTAGTGTAGTAGTAGTAGTAGTGTAGTGTAGTAGTAGTAGTAGTAGTAGTGTAATAGTAGTAGTAGTAGTAGTAGTGTAGTAGTAGTAGTAGTGTAGTAGTAGTGTAATAGTAGTAGTAGTAGTGTAGTAGTAGTAGTAGTAGTAGTGTAGTGTAGTGTAGTAGTAGTAGTAGTAGTAGTAGTAGTGTAGTGTAGTAGTAGTAGTAGTAGTAGTGTAGTGTAGTAGTAGTAGTAGTAGTAGTGTAGTGTAGTAGTAGTAGTAGTAGTAGTAGTGTAGTGTAGTGTAGTATTAGTAGTAGTAGTAGTAGTGTAGTGTAGTGTAGTAGTAGTAGTAGTAGTAGTAGTAGTGTAGTAGTAGTAGTAGTAGTGTAGTGTAGTAGTAGTAGTAGTAGTAGTAGTATAATAGTAGTAGTAGTAGTAGTAGTAGTAGTGTAATAGTAGTAGTAGAATAGTAGTAGTAGTAGTTGTGTAGTAGTAGTAGTAGTAGTAGTAGTAGTAGTAGTAGTGTAGTGTAGTAGTAGTAGTAGTAGTGTAATAGTAGTAGTATAATAGTAGTATTAGTAGTTGTGTAGTAGTAGTAGTGTAGTGTAGTAGTAGTAGTAGTAGTATAATAGTAGTAGTAGTAGTGTAGTAGTAGTAGTATAGTAGTAGTAGTGTAGTAGTAGTAGTAGTAGTGTAGTTGTAGTAGTAGTAGTTGTATTAGTAGTGTAGTGTAGTAGTAGTAGTAGTAGTGTAGTGTAGTTTAGTAGTAGTGTTAGTATTAGTCGTAGTAGTAGTGTAGTAGTAGTAGTAGTGTAGTGTAGTAGTAGTAGTAGCAGTAGTAGTAGTAGTAGTAGTGTAGTGTAGTAGTAGTAGTAGTAGTAGTAGTAGTGTAGTGTAGTAGTAGTGTAGTAGTAGTAGTGTAATAGTAGTAGTAGTAGTAGTAGTAGTAGTAGTAGTAGTAGTAGTAGTGTAGTGTAGTAGTAGTAGTAGTAGTAGTGTAGTGTAGTAGTAGTGTAGTAGTAGTAGTGTAATAGTAGTAGTAGTAGTAGTAGTAGTAGTAGTAGTAGTAGTAGTAGTAGTGTAGTGTAGTAGTAGTAGTAGTAGTAGTAGTGTAGTGTAGTAGTAGTGTAGTAGTAGTAGTGTAATAGTAGTGTAGTAGTAGTAGTAGTAGTAGTAGTAGTAGTGTAGTGTAGTAGTAGTAGTAGTGTAGTGTAGTAGTAGTAGTAGTAGTGTAATAGTAGTAGTAGTAGTAGTGTAGTAGTAGTAGTAGTAGTAGTAGTGTAGTGTAGTAGTAGTAGTGTAGTGTAATAGTAGTAGTAGTAATGTAGTGTAGTAGTAGTAGTAGTAGTAGTAGTAGTGTAGTGTAGTAGTAGTAGTAGTAGTAGTAGTAGTGTCATAGTAGTAGTAGTGTAGTGTAGTAGTAGTAGTAGTAGTAGTAGTAGTAGTAGTAGTAGTGTAGTAGTAGTGTAGTATTAGTAGTAGTAGTAGTAGTGTAATAGTAGTAGTAGTAGTAGTAGTAGTAGTGTAGTAGTAGTAGTAGTAGTAGTGTAGTATAGTAGTAGTAGTAGTAGTAGTAGTAGTAGTAGTAGTAGTAGTAGTAGTGTCGTAGTAGTAGTAGTAGTAGTAGTGTATTAGTAGTTGCAGTAGTTGTAGTAGAGTAGTAGTAGTGTAGTAGTAGTAGTAGTAGTAGTAGTAGTGTAGTAGTAGTGTATTCGTAGTAGTAGTAATAGTGTAGTAGTAGTAGTAGTGTAGTAGTAGTAGTAGTAGTGTAGTATTAGTAGTAGTAGTAGTAGTAGTGTAATAGTAGTAGTAGTAGTAGTGTAGTGTAGTAGTAGTAGTAGTAGTAGTAGTAGTAGTAGTAGTAGTATAATAGTAGTAGTAGTAGTAGTAGTAGTAGCAGTAGTGTAATAGTAGTAGTAGTTGTGTAGTAGTAGTAGTAGTATAGTAGTAGTAGTAGTGTGTAATAGTAGTAGTAGTTGTGTAGTAGTAGTAGTAGTAGTAGTAGTAGTAGTAGTAGTAGTAGTAGTAGTAGTAGTTGTAGTAGTAGTAGTAGTGTAGTAGTAGTAGTAGTAGTATAATAGTAGTAGTAGTGTAGTAGTAGTGTAGTAGTAGTAGTAGTAGTAGTAGTAGTAGTAGTAGTAGTAGTAGTGTAGTGTAGTAGTAGTAGTGTAGTAGTAGTAGTAGTAGTAGTAGTAGTGTAATAGTAGTAGTAGTAGTGTAGTAGTAGTAGTAGTAGTAGTAGTAGTAGTAGTAGTAGTAGTAGTGTAGTAGTAGTGTAGTATAGTAGTAGTAGTAGTAGTGTAATAGTAGTAGTAGTAGTGTAGTGTAGTAGTAGTGTAGTAGTAGTAGTAGTGTAATAGTAGTAGTAGTAGTGTAGTAATAGTAGTAGTAGTAGTAGTAGTAGGTAGTAGTAGTAGTAGTAGTAGTAGTAGTGTCGTAGTAGTAGTAGTAGTAGTAGTGTATTAGTAGTTGCAGTAGTTGTAGTAGAGT